>KN882947.1:0-21204 GCA_000934455.1 Apostichopus parvimensis
TCTTTATTGATCATGTACCTCCTCAGTCTGCCAATGGGGTGGTCCTCTTTGTCCCAGTACCTGACCTCATCCACTGACCGGTAAGCTGAAGAGTCATCACTGGTGCTGTGATGACCCACTCTGAAAAATCCACAAAAAAGAAAATAAAATATAATCAAGACACAGATCAGTGTACTCACTGTATAAAATGTATCAAGTTAAAAGAATTAGCTATAGAGGGATTGTCACCAACTGTAGGAGAGATGGCTCGTGGGTAGAGTGTGGCACTCATAAGCTTTAGGTCATTGGTTTGAATCCTGTTCCAGCCAAGAAATTTCTTTGTTCTTTAAACTCACAGTCAATCATTGTTCTTTCATTTAATTCTGAATAGATAACAACTGAACGATACGTTGATGACCCACTCTAAAAGCACCTTGGCCCCGACCAAAATCATTCATGAAAATTTAGAAATTATGTTAAGATAAATTTGCATGTAAAGGATAAAGAGATAATGGACCAAGAAAAATAGCCAATGTACAGATAAAATTTACTCCTGTATATAGTACAGGGCTTGTACTAATTGAAGGGCACTCATTTTCATCCCAAATCTCTTAACAAATCTCTCGACAATGTCAGATGTATTTACCGGTAGGTCATTGCTTCAATCAGTACAGGTTTGCTTTCCTCCACGGCTAATCTCCTGGCTGCTTTGACTACGTTATAGACGGCAAATACGTCGTTGCCGTCCACTCGTATCGTGGTGATGCCGTATGCTGGACCTCTGATGGCTGAGGAAATACGCACATCAAAATGAGCAGGTTTAAAAGAGTTGACGAATATCTTTGTCATTTTCAAGTGTTAGTACTGCAGGTTTGCTAATGGTTAAAAGTGTGAGTTGGCACAGCATTACTGCATTTGTTGCTTGAACTTTGCCCAATCTCGTAGTACAAAACTCAAACAAAGGAGGAGAGATGGAAGGACCTGTGAACATTTATTTGTTACTTTTAAAAGTCTACCGGAAATCACAATAGAATCGATGAAATTAGTCATATCATTCAATGGTTTGGACATAGAATGATAGACCATGGCAGTACATTTATGAGGCATGACATATACGGCTAAGAACGTGCTAATACAGACCATTTTAGTTTGTTACAACCCCATGAATCTCTCGACTATATAGAGACAGTGTCCCATCACTTTATTTAAATTTGATTTCATCGCTTGGCCTAAAATTCAAACCAACAATTTATTTCAGCATACAGGAAAAGATACTTAAAAGTACTAAAATATAGAAGATACTAAAAGATATTACTTCAAGGCTAACATGTCTACTCTGCTCATTTTACATTGAATGGTTTGTTAGAGGGTCAAAGTGCAGCGAGGACACCTCAGAAAAACAGGAAATGTGACCTTATGTGAGTAAAGGAAGTGAGATAGGCAAACTGTTTGAGAGATAAGCAGGAACTTGATCTTAACGTAAAACAAGATGAGACTTTGCGGTCTTCAGTTTTACAGTCTGATTATTTTGATAACATGATAACTGCTATAGTTCTTGCCATTCAAACTGTTAATATAAAACTCACCAATGCCGTCTCCCCTGTACTGTTCTTTAGTTGGCGTTGATATGGCATATCCATTATTTCGACTGGTGAGAAGCAAAAGCAAAACGTTGCTTGGTTTTGAAGGAGAGAGAGATTACTGCATTTGATATGTCCAAGAATTGGTCAAATTTAAAGTCATAACCACAGATACGGAATCAGGGATGTTGTTTATGTTTGCACAATGCCAAGTTTTTCCAAGTACCCTAATATTACTGAAATGCGGATACTTTCATGGAATTTAAACAAGCACTGGAACCTTACAATAGGATCTGTTGTCTCTATCTGTGAAGGTAGTTTTTAAGGCAAATCTTGCATGCAAAACCATTATGCAAAATTTAGGCACTCTATGCTATCAAAAAGGATTTGCTATTTGAAAAGGTGACTTTAAGACATACACAAGAATGAAAACAAACAAAGGCAATGCTAACATTTTTAACAGGGTTCATGTTTCTTAAAGGGTCCTTTTTCTGTTTTAGTCACAGGCCGATGAACATAGGACATTATAACATGTGTCTACTGTTATTGCATATCTATATAAAATATATAAACAATACATATACCTACCAAAAAAATATGACAGGTGCATCTAATGTTGCAGCAAAGTTAAAGGCTGCGTGAGCATCCCCCTCGCTAGCAGCGCCCTCACCAAAGTAGCAGATGACACAGATATCCAAACCAGCTCTCTTAATAGCATATGCTGCACCAGAAGCTGTTCAAAAACCAAAGTTAAAAAACACTTATAAAACCTTCCATTCCATTGCTTGTTGGTTACTTCATCTCCTGAATCTTACTCAGCTCAGTGTAAAGATGTGTGTGTGTCTCCAATGAGATGGCGGGTGGGGGAGAGGGTCTATATGTATGTGACCCACTTTCATAAGCAAGATATCAGATCTAATAAACAAGCACTCCTGCAAAGATATGGCTAATTTGAGATATAATGAGCGAAACTTTCTTTGCTTTCTGTGTTACTGAGAAATTGAGTACCATTCTGTAGTACTGAAAAAAATTGCTTTCTGTGTTACTGAGAAATTAAGTACCATTCTGTAGTACAATAATTGTTTGCTTTTTGTGCTACTGAGAAATTGAGTACCATTCTGTAGTACAAAAATTCATTTGCATTCTGTGATACTGAGAAATTGAGTACCATTCTGTAGTACAAGCATTAATTTGCTTTCTTTGTTACTGAAAATCGATGATCATTCTGTACTACAAAAATTTCTTTGCTGGTTTCCATATTTTTTAAAATCATTTTCTATTGAAAGGAATACTTTAATAACTCAAAAAATTATTCCATATCAGCTTTGCATGATAACATTGATTACAGTCATTTGATTGTCAGTTGGTCTATTTAAAAGTGACCACAGGACTTTCTTAAATGTGGTAGCACTAATATAATGACAGCTATTATGGATTTGTTTTACTTTGGCATCTTTCTGTTGTTAGTAACTGGAAGAATCAACAATTCATTACAGATATTTGAACAGTTGCTCAATTTTCAATTTAAATCTCTACCAATGTATCACCTCTGGTGAAAATAGAAAAGTTCTATGGAAAAAAATAGCAAGAAGTGATCTCTTTTTCCTTTTTGACTGTATTAAGTTAGCATCTTATGATCTTACCATGAGGCATCTGTGTTGCTAAGGGAGATGAGATGGTGTAGAAATTAAGATCTTTTGATCCATAATGGACTGGCATCTGTTTTCCTTTCCCCAAATCCTTTACATTGCCGTAGCACTGATTCATAGCCTCGTCTAGTCTGAAACCCCTCCATAATAATACACCTTTGGGTAGAAAGTAAAAAAAAAGACAAATGTGTACATGAGTGAAACGACTCATAACTATAATTTTAGTAGATAGGTGTGAATGTTAAAATATATTAATCTTACAATTCTGAAAGAAAACAGGACGAACTGAGGAGCAAGAAGTTGATGATATTTCAAGTTTTTCTACAAACTTATTTCTTCTAAATTTTATATATTTTTTTCTTATTGCACTTCACTTAATATCCAATTGTGTTGGTCTGGGCAATAGCATCAAGAAGTTTAGAATCCAGGTTTTTTAGTCTAGTTTATATCATCAAGGAACATTTTCAATCTGTGGGCAAGGAAAGTGAGTGAAACTCAAAATGTGTCTCTCAACTATGCCTGTCAACATTCGTGGCCATCTTTACAAAATAAAACAAACATCCCACAAAGGATCTGCTTTTCGTGACCTTCCTTGTTTGGCTAACAGACCTCACTACGGCATACTCTAGTTTTGAAGGATATCATGTAGAATCTATAGCTTGACATGTTACAGTAAAAGGAAAGAAACTAATCTTTCCTATAGCTACTCCTGTCTGCTTACTTTGACTGCTCAGTACTGCTTGCAAAGTTTAATGTTAAATTGCATTTTTTTATTTATAACTTTCAATAACTCAACCAAAATATCTTTGTTTAACCTTGTATCAACAAAGACACAAATTCAGATGGTTTTGCAATGCCATTTATCCAAGAATATTTTTATAACATTTTGCAGGCATGTTATTTGAGGCCATAAGACATTTAATCATCATCATAATAATCTGCAGTTATTTTTACGATGCTTAAGCGACCACAAATGTGGGAGAAACCGGCAAGGGCTTATGGATTACAACTTACACGTCGGGTTGCTTCCAATTCAACATTTTAACTCAAATTTGGAATCTTTTCAATTTCAGAAAGTCATTTCAGATAGTAGAACTGTAGATTGCTCTTGAATGAAAACCCACCTTACTATGACCCGGCCGTGTGTAGAACCCGGAACCACCCGATTACTAAGCCTCATTGCTTCAAATGCCACTGCCTTTATCCGCTCGGCCACAGCACCGGTAAATGGTGCTATACGGTTTATGTTCCAATAGCACCGGTATATGGTGCTATATGGTTTATGTTTCCTGTTAAGCTTTGCATCTTAACTTATGCTCTGTGTATTAGACTTACTAGTCCGGCCACTTTCATTTTTTTAATGATCTTCAACATATCAAAATTAATTTGTGACAATGGTTAGTCTTTAAAGAAAATGGTTCAGCATAACAACTGAATCGATGTACAATTTTCAAATAAACACCGAGCACCATTTTAACACCTCTCAGTAGAATGTATCAAAGTCACATACATTTAGCAATGCGATGGTACTGACTAACATGACACGCTTACTTAAAGGAGTATTTCAACAGACATTCATAGGAAAAGCAGCATCAAAATCTTTACATTGCCATGATTACCACCATTTACCTGCTTCCCTGTACTGGCCAAATACAATGTCCCTTGCATCCAGCGCTGCAGCACTTCCAATATGTGTTCCCTCTTCTCCGTAATTGGTCATGTAGAAGGATATCCTTCCCTGTGTGGGGTGAAAAAAAGTTCAAAACGGTTTCATTCAAACCTGACTCAGGGACAGCATTTCCTGTGAAGTCTGCATGTATATAACCACATTCTCCAATGTTTTCCATAGCATCAAAGATCTGTTTTGAAACATACATGGAGCTACATTGCTGCTTGGTTCAGCAAGACTACTTCACAAAACAAAACCATACATGGGCATATATTAGAAATATGTGGTGTTAAAAACAAATAGACACAGGCTTCAAGGCCCTGGTTCATCTCGTTCAAAAGAAGTGAGTCAAAAAGAAAGAATCATTCATAAAGATGAATTTCAAGAAAAAAAAACAGCTTCGATAATTTTTATACCTTGTGTTATAAATTTGAAGATATCTACTTCAAGTGTCTAAAACAAGAGGCCAGCTCATCAATCTTTGAATTTATTTTCAATAATAATGAATCTGATTGTTTTTCGCCATATCCTACCTGTCTCTGGGATTCATACAGGATCTTATCCACAGTATTCAATAATGTCATGGTTTTGTACATTTTGACGATGGTTTCCTGGTCCAAACCAGGATCTTGGCTGGGTACTATAACATCACCATTTCTATCCATTACTCTGTGGAACAAAGAAAATGAGCATGTTCAGGGTGGGTGTCATCTGTAACATTAAAGTAATTTCATTATTTGACATTACATATTTAATATACATAAACTATGATAAAACAGCTATAAAGAAGAAAGTGATTCCCAGTGCTTGGTACTATTCACCACATTCCATTCAGCACCTTCATCATATAAAGATCCTGCAAGGTATAATGTGAAAGCTGTACTTAGGGTTGTGCATGATACTGGATGACTAGGGGCTTCACTTTATAGATACCAGTAAGTGTGGTTCATACAGCAATTTGAAAGCAGGTTAGAAGGGATCTTCAATTACAAAAGACATTGAAAGAATTGACATAACACACCACATACTGAAAATGCATTGGTTGCCAATTTTTTGGGGATCAAAACAAGGCTTTTTCCCTTTGGTTTACAACTTGTCTCATACCAATTTTCTTCCAGGCAAATCATTTTTCTTGAAATTTGCTTTGCATAGTAGTAGTAACAACTTTCCTGCTACAAACCATATATATACCCTTCAAAATGAATTACAGCAATAACTTCATAGCAAATACAGATTAACATTTTCACCTGTAAACTGGGATTCCATCGTACAGATCAGGCTGGAGAAACTCAAGCTTTTCTGTGAAAGTTGACTTTGATCCTGGAAACTGGGGTTTGTCATCATCACTGGGGATAGCCATATCAGACCGCAATGCCGACTGAAAATGAAACGATTTCATCAACATTAATTTCTGATATCATAAATTTCATATGTAATATGTACATATAAATTATAAAGAGATATCTATGTAAAAACGAGAAGCTTTACAAGTTAAGGAGCTAATTCAACATCAAAAAAGTACTATAATAGCTTGGCCTAAGAAACAAGTTGTAATTAATGTCTATTTGTGCCAACAGCATATAGTATACATGTAGCATGGACACTTCGAATTCTGGACACCTAAGCCCTAAAAACACCCCAAAACTATATCTATTGGTATAAATCACCTGAAAATATACTTGATATGGTGGGAGAAGTGTGTTATAGTACGATACACGGCCAAACTTTCTTTCCTGCAAACTGTTTTCACGTTGTATTCCACGAAGATTCTTGTGATTGTGGAACTGGTATTTCTTTGCTAGAGTATTGCGAATATTCGGACACACAGTACCACAGTGTGGCGCTGGTGATGAAATTGGTGGCGCAGTTGCTCTTTCAGTAATTATAACAGACTTCATAGATCTCCGTCATTTTATTGACAAATATGTAAGTATTTACTTGCACACGGGTCATTTTGGAGAGAAAATAACTGTAGCTTCGTACTTTTTGGTGAAATTTGGCTCTTCCTGTAGGTTGTCATGGTGAAATCGTGCATTTCTTAGGGGTGTCCGAAATTCGCAGTGTTCCGAAATTCGCAATACTGACTATAATACAGCAACATATTCGACAGATGCTGACAGTAGTCACCTCATGACACGGTTGTTTGGTTCGTTTTCACTAAGTTCAAATATTGCATGAAAACTTTCATATGTCAATGAAGTAAAATAAACACATCCAATGATTAAATTATGAAATCCCTCTGCAACTCAAAGTGAAGTATATACCTTCCTATTTCAATACATTAATGAAATGTTTTGTTTAGTTAACATATATGATATTTGCCTACATGATCACTTATAACCCATGCTGCCCCTAAACACTAAATGCAACTGAATCATTAGTACACGGTAAAATTACTTCACACTGTGTAGTTAAAGATCTAGCATTAGTAAAAGTGTCACAGAATTCCAAACAGAACTTACAAAAGTATCCCCATGTTTGATTTATTAAGTCAATAGTCTAGGACTGCAGGTCTATTTCACATGAGTCCCAATAGGCAACAGAAAATGTTCAGACCATTTCTCAATTAATTACTTAGTTTAACAGGCATTTCAACATCCACATACTTGAAACATTAATAAAAGCTGAGCGGTACAGTATTAATGTGACTTTACTGATTGGCTAACAACACTTTGTGAACACTACAAGTTAATGTTTGGTAGGGTTGCCAATGTTATTGATATGATAATGCTATATTATGCAAAGCACAATGGCCAATCCTAAGCTATTCTGGGTAATGCACGCAACTTGGGACCCCATCCGCCAAGTCAAGTTGAGGTTGTATTACGTTAGGCCTAGATCCTGGGCATAACACTAGGCCTAACGTTAAGACAATATGATTAAGTCTATAGGACCATGTCACTAATTGAAAACTGAAGTGATCGTTGAAAAAGAGAGAATCTGCTTACTGTAGCAGACAAGAGTCGTGCATTATGCCTTATATTTGTGGGAACAGACCGCATGCATCGAAATTGACGCAAATGGGGGGAAATTCTCAGAAATCCACGGAGAGACATTTTTTTCTTTTAGTTTCGAGTGACAGGTGACCAGAATGATATAACAGTTAAAGGCTAAAGCCGTATCAGCACCATGTGCGGTAAACCATCATACTTTATGCAAATGTTGATAATTTTAATGTTATGTTATCACACGTTGACAGCAGTAACGTTACCAAGGTTTCATTTATACAATATTAGATCACATAATTTGCTCAAGCAAGCAGTTGGTTTCAGAATAATTTCTATGCAGTGTAGTTGATTTAATTGCACCCTTGACCGACATTACACAAAAAGGGTACACTCAAAATATTCCAAAGTTACTAACCTAGAAAAGGCTAGACGAACTTTATTTTACGCATTGGTTTGTTATTCAGCGGTTTTCATTCTGTTCGTCGGGACTACGTCAGTAGCGTGTGCCAAGGCTCCGTCCGAGTTTCCTTATCCTTCGTCGCCTATATTATCGTTATTAATGCATACATTATTTCGATATGATATAAAACGGGGCCCGCATAGGCGTAGGAGGCTGCAGCCCCCCCCCCCCCCAACCAAAAATTGTTGTGAAAATTGGGCAATATGCTGAGAATTTTTCGGGCACCAAAAAAAAAAAAATCATTTGCAATGTGTTTTTCAATGGTTAAACTCATATTTTTCTTATCGTAATTATTGTAACGACTTTCCCAATAATTATAACCAATATGGAAGGGTTATAACACGGAAAATGATTGTATGTCATTGGCATGCGATGTAGTAACTGAAGCATGCCCACATTAAGGGGTGGAATGCGCGCGGAGCGCGCGAAAAATTGGTAATATTTTCGGGCAAGTCGTTACCCCCCCCCCCCAAATCAAACTGGGCTCCTACGCCTATGAACGGGGGCGAGATATATCGCGATAGTTTGGGGATCCTTGCTCGAAAAGAAACTAGCAGACAGAAGTTCAAGTGTTGCCGTACTCAATCTTTATTTCATGTAAAACAGCCTCGGCCCAGAAATTACTCGGTCAGTAACTTATCCAGCATCAGCAAGTCAGCACAGGTACCCCGATAGGTTCATCAACCGCCACACCCTTATCAAATCAGTGAAAACAAGTTAATTTACATCGGAAAATGCAACAATATTCCCGTCTCAAATAGCGTACGTCTTCTCTATCGAAAATACAGTGGTCGAAGAGAACAAAGGAACCAGTGAAAGTACACTCACCCCAACGTTACTGTATACCTATGACCTACTTACGGGCGGACCAATACTCAAAAATTGATAAACTGATCAAACTATCAGAAATAACGCCCGAAATGATGGAAATTGGAGAGTTACACAAGTACAATCCAATGAATACTGAAATACTATTCAAAAAGATGTAAATTACGGCCAAAAATACATAAAAATAATGACACTAAATTCCCATGAGGCTCATGCTCTATAAACCACAGATGTTCTTAGAGGTACACATTTACATATCACATCCTGTACAGGGGGTAAAGAACAAAAACGGCAAGATTTCACTTTGCTACAGATATAGATATATGAGGTTTGCCATCTTTGATGCTGGCAGCAGTTAAGCTACATGCATAAATTGCTTCCGCAAAAAGTAGTGCTGATATTTCCCATATCATTTAGACCTATGTATAAACTTCCTGCTTTGGTTTCTGTTTCACCATGATTTCGCTTCCATTCATATTCTATTCTGGTTGGTATCTTCAACTATATGCATAAGTTAAGGCGAGAAGGGTAGGCATTTTATGAAAACATTTATATTTAGTTCATCGATTTTTTCTTTCTGGAAATACTTAGAGATAGGATTTAAATTCTCACTAGCACGTTAGTCAAATGAACAACCGTGGGAGCATAATTTGGAAGTAAATTTAGGTCTTGAAATTCTCTCCTCGGTGGCTTTGGAATGTTGAATGGTGAAATGGTCATGTGTCATTCATAACAAGGGATCTAACATTGTCGGTGACAATCTATAGTTGTCGATCAGAGGCGTGGAGAGCTATATTGTGACCCGGGATTATATATGTCATGGTTTCCCCCTTTTTACTCTTCTTTTTCCTGCAATAAAATAAGCATATACTCTTTCCCATGTTTCCCGCGTGCCCGGGGGGCGACCGCCCCCCCCCCCCGAGCATATTTGTTGTGTATGTTTTTATGATATCGCTAGTAATTTCAAAATAGAAAATGCTTAGATGCAACTTACAAGGCATGGGAAGTGCCATTTCCAGCGATCTGGGAGGCATTTTCGGCCAAAATGTTCTTGTACGCTTCGCGCCAAGTCATGGTGACGCTACGCTAAGATAGGTTTGCAGAGCCTTATATAAGGCTCTGAATTAAACATTAAATGTTGCTAATGTGTACGAACATTTTTTCATTCGAATAGGCACAGGTTCATTCGATTAAAAGCAATTCTTAATTCGACGAAGTTTTTTCATGTAGTGTTTACGCTAACGGAGCGTAATTCGATCTTAATTAAGCACAGTGTGTACGCACACTCAATCAGCCAATCATAATTTATAATTCATCGTTTAACGAAGATCTCTCAGTAAGGTGTCTTAATAGCCAATAGTCGAAGTTGTGCAGATATCATATTAGACCTACCAGTATATAGTCCTAATTACCAGTCACATTGATGGAACATTTACCTGAACAAATAAGAATTATTATTTTACTGTTGTATAGCACAGCGTCATAGGCCTACATTTTGACGGGTTTTTGGGGTGGGGTGGATACGCTCCTGCATTTGACATTCCCCTTTTTTTCTCTTTAATGAAAGATACTATCAGTATAGGCCTACACCAGTGGCGGAGCGTCCATACAGTCAGGGGGCGGATGCCCCCCCCCCCCCCCTGACGGACTCAAATGGACTGCTGGCGCCCTTTTCAGCTTTTTACCAGTTTTTACTTATTCGTGATTATTGACTTTTTTATTGCGCTCTCATCTACCTATTGACATCTGTCACATTTTTTGGGCGAAGACACCTATTTATTCTTCGTTTATCTGCAAATAGCAAGGCCCGGAAAGGGTCATTTCCGGCGATCTAGGGAGTATCTTTACTCAAAAATTTCGGTACGCTCCGCGCCAACTCGTGGTGGCGCTCCGCTTATAGATAGTTTCGGAAGCGCCCCTACAGACCATTCTCGCCACCCTTGACCAATACCCCTAGCTCCGCCACTGGCCTACACAAAGAAAGAACATGTATGTATGTATATGTGATCTTCCCGCAAGCAGGAACTCGCGAAAGAAGCCATGCCTCTCTGATTCATTGTGCGACCAGGGTACCCAAGCTATGCAAGAAGTGGACGTGTTTATGCCATAGTTCTCACACATAAATTCGTTATGTTTCAGGTAAGCATAACAAAAACGACTGACTATGAAAGAATAGCGGAGGCTCGTGAACAGAGGGGAAAATATGCATACGGAGAATACAACTGCAAGCAGGTTACAGTTCTTTGGTATTTCAACAAATTAACGTACATGATATAATAACCAATAGGGATCCAACCGCAAAACTTCCAATCAAAATGTATACATCAAATGTTTAATTAAGAATTAGAACTGCGCACTCCATATTTAGTTTAAACTCATTTCTGAACCGTTATGTGAAAAGGATATTTATAATCACATTGTTATCCTCTTGTAAACTCATTAATTCATTTTGAGAATCCCAGACTCTTAGCCATACCTGTTAGGCACATTGTAGGCCTATGAATGTTTGAAAGAGAAAACTTGAAGGACACATGAGTTCTTATCGATCATATATTTCTCAAGGAATGTATCTAATAATTCGATACATCCACTTGAGATAAACAGAGAAGTGTTGACTCAGTTGTCGGGTAGACGATGATTTTAACTTTCGTCAATCAGACAATGACATATACTATCACGTGATACTTATACGTCAACTCTTTACGGGAATGTCTTGCACCCCTATACACTCCTATATAGCATAGAATAGAACCTGCTCTGTATGAATAGTCCCCAATCTGTATTCCTAGGCAACTACAGTAAACCAACTACTAAGAAAGGACCCAATACAAAGGATTACATCGATCGAGGGATTAAGGGGTGACAATCGTTACTGGTATATACCTCGTAAAGGTTCCACACAGGGTAAATCAGAGGGGCTTAAAAGACTTTAAAACAGTATATATCGAAGTTCTAAACTAAGTAGGTGGTGAAAATCACCACGCGTCATTATCTATAACCTTATACTTATAAAAATTAAACAAAACGTGGAAGAGAAAAAACGAGTAATGTTCGATTAACGAGAAGATTCCTTCCAGTGGCAGCGTCACGTGTCTTAATATTTTGTTACCTTTATAAACTCGTTATTTTCAGACGATTTTAATATGGGGGTAATTTCTATTGGTAAGGGTCTTCTAGCGAGGATTATATTTGCTCTTCATGGACTTCTAACAGTTTGGAAGGTAACACTTTCTTACGAATCACCGTTATACTGGCTGTTAGCAGTACCAATTCTGTTTTTACCTATAGAATTTGCCATCACTTTCAAGTGTACGAAAACTGGTGAATGGAAATGGTATGTATACTCTAGTTTTGTTTTTCCTCATTGCTAAGACAATCTTTAATTCAGTAAAAAACGAAATCATCACTGATAGATTGTACACTACCACATGTAAGAATATTTCCGCACGATAAATGGCTAAAACCCCGTAAAAAGAGGCCTACAACTGTAAAACTATAGTATGTAAACATGGATCTTATCGGGAGCCTTTCTATCATGGCTGAAGGATCGAAACCTATGGCAGAAAGGTATGGCGGTGTGTACCTATGGCGGAATGGCATTATATCCGATGTTATCTACAGTATAGGGCTGAGGAGTTTCCAAAGGTGAAGGTCAAATTCAATACTCCCCGACTGATAAAGATAGTAGCCGGACTTTTAAGGGAGGACCAGAGACGAAATAAAGGATTTTAAAAGATAGATAATGCCCTGGGGTCCCTGAAGCCGACTAAAATGTAGCGGGAGGGGGGATGGGGTCTCAGGGGGCCCTTCCCCTAGGAAAACAATCGAACGTCAATAAGTACATTGTGAGGCACACTTAGACTATAATTTAGGTCCACATAAGTAGCTCTAAAGGTAATATCGTGGGAATAAATAATGATAACAATATTTCCCCGACGATTTAGGTTGGGACCTGAACCTTCATGGGACGGCCAGAGACGAACCAAGGATTTTATAAAATAAGGGGTACCACAATGTGGTCACTGAAGCCGACGTTCATGTAGGGCCGAGGTGCCCCCCAGACAGAGCAAAACATAATAAATGTTTAGACGTTAAGTTGAACCCAGGCGTAGTATAGTGGTCGAAAATCTTTCCGGTTGAACGCAACAACAAAAAAATCTCAACTGCACCACTGGTTATTTAATGTCTAATGCAGAGGTGGGCACGAGTATGATTACGACTCACATTGACACTGTGGGGTTTTTTTTATATTTAATCCGCGTTCCATGATTAACCTGGAAATAGTACATTATATAGAAACTTAAGGAACAGTAAGTTCTACATGGATGCTGTTCATCTGTTATGTTACAAAACTATATCAAAATAAATCAAAATTTGGCTGTATGTGCAAACTCTCCAAAGTTTCATGTTTCTCGTTTCGGTTGTTCGGTGAATTCATATAGTTTTAGTTGATTTATGGTTGAAAAAAAACAGTTGCTCTAATATTATCTAATTTATATGTATTTTAGCATAAATAAAAACTTTGAATATAGTGAACACTTAGCACAAAGTAATTTGGCCCGGAAAATAACTTTACGGTGCTAATGACAAACACATACTATAGCCTATATCCGTGTAACATACACTACCGGTACGCCTCATGGGTGAAGCAATTATTTAACAATAGCAAATCAAATGAACCTAAAGTTTACCTTCACTGCAAATTTCTAGATTTTTTTTTATTCAAAGGAGTGCATTTGAAGGAAACCTTTCATTTTTATATCTGTTTACTTCATATTTTTGTAAGCGAAAAGTGCACCTATAGGGGAAGTCTTACTGGTTGCAGACACTGCGTATACACTCTGAAAAGTTTGAGCAAATATTTTACCCAAAACTGGGTACTTATGTATCCAACCAACTTTGGGTAAAGATTTGCCCCCAATCAAGTATCAATTACGCCACTTTAACTAAATTGCAAAAAGTGATACAGTTGTCAAACTTGACTGCATTTTACTTTTCATTGGACAAAACTTCATGAAAACTTGGTTGGACACATGCTTACCAAGTGTTGGGTAAAATATTTGCCCAGCGTTTTTAGAGCGAAGTTACAATTCCCATTCAGAAGTATATAGGTCCTACCAATCCTACCAAAAAAACATTGTTCTTTCCTTCTTTTCGCTTTCACTTTTCCTTTTCCGAGCATTTTAATTCCGGGGTGGGGTTGAGAATTTAATCCATAATAGGTACTCCATAAGACTATTTTGTGGGGAAATTAAACCAAAATATTGTGACTATAAAACGCGATAGTGATTTCTCATAAATATTATAAGTTTTGTATTAATATTACAAGCTAGGTAATATCAACCGTGTCCATCCATTCATATAGATTCCGAGTTTAACCATTTCGTAAACAGAGCATAGAACTTAATTCAACATCTGACGCTCTTCTCAACTCGATATATTTTTCTATATTGCAAATTGACATCGTTGCCTTGTTACCAGTGGTCTGGTGCCAACCAAGCACACAAAAAATGGTGTCAAAAATAAACTTACTCTGATGGACTATTTTTAGATGCTTTCTCTAATCAGTGAATAGTTTGGTTGAAAGTTTATATATTTGTCTTGCATACAGACATATTACGTCTCTTTATAAAAATGTTAAAGATAGGTTCAACTTTGTCATTTTATTGTTGTTTCTCCTCGACAATGTGTTACATGCTCACTTTGCTGAAAACAAGTGGCCTATATTAAAGAAGAATTCTTACCCTTAAGTTTAAACATGATAAAAATGCATCGAAATCGTACAACTTATGTCCTTTGAAAGAAGAAATAAAACTGCAGTAAAAAAAATACAACATACACCTAACAATCTAAGTCACTAGATAATTTTCAAACTACTAATAAACTTTACACATTTTGTTTGGGGGGGGGGGGGCTTAATTTTACCCCCTAAATATCAAAGAAAGACAAGAATGAACCCTAGATTAGATCCACTTAAGTTTCACTTCGAAAATTTCTCTTTAAAATTCTCCTTTCTTTGAGTTTGTCTTTATCAGTTATCAATTTAGTTTGTTAATATATAGCGCCATATCATTTTTTCTCAAATTCTAGACACGATTTTGATGTGGAAGTTATAGTAGTTCATATTTAATTAAAGTTACTGTATAAGCCTATTTCCATATTTAATGGTAAACTTTGTAATGAAAGAATACACACACAAACACACTGACACCTTGGATCCGCGTATTTTCATTGAAACTGTTTAATCTATTGTTTGAAATTAATTTTTCATTACGTAATCGTTTACATTATATTGGAGTTTGTTCAACAATTTCGGAAAGATGCCGTATACTTTTTTAAATAACAAGGGTGACCCCCCCCCCCCCCCCCGATAAAAAACAAAACATAAATTTAGAAGTTAAATGGTGAAATTTTAATAAAGCATATTTCGAATATGAATTATGTCTATAATTGAAGAAGACCATTAGTCTTCCCTTTGTAGAATAAAACAGTTTACAGTAAGTACTTCCAAATGCAGCATTAAATTGAGGGCAGCATCACAGACAGTATTAGAACCGTAGATAGAGAAAATACGGTTATATAGTTTGTAACTGGTTTGATGGAAGCTTTCTGAATCAAACGTTTTCTTCAATTACAGTTGTCAATTCTCATCTACATTACTATTTATAATACTCACTAGTATAGCAACGAGGGGTAACCAAAAAACACCGCCTCGTTGCCCGTGACGTAAACAAGGGTGACACCATATCGACCATTTTAACGTTGCAATTGATTGACGATGGAATTCTGCGTCACGATTCCAGCTAAGTTAATAGATTTCTTGCAAATACAGGAATGCAATTAAAAGGCAAAAATGGTGAAATTATTGATTAAAGTAAATCACATCCCATTGCTTTAGTCACGGTATATCATGAGGCATAATGATTTGAACAGATTATAAAGAAATCACCTAAAGGCATATCAATATATATAGATGACTTGTTTCGTTTTTAGTTTCAACAAATTGTTGGTTCTGGTAAACGAGGTGAGAGACTAACGTGGTGTTTTATTATCTAAGTAATCTCCACATTCTCATCATTTGGTCCATTAAACAATCATTAAACCTTTAAGAATTGCATCCTACTTTGTCAATAACGGTTGGCAATGGCAAGGAGGGTTTGTTTGGGCCCCATTATCTGTATGACAAACCCCACTGATTCAAATATCTATTCATTTGTTAATCACCGGCGACTTGACTCTCACTATATAGATCACACGAGGTCGTGACGTAAATTTTCCTCTCTAACACGAGGCTAAAGCATGTTAATGAGCGAGATTAATTGTATAGCACGTTACGTCATTGTAGTTTTCTTTCATATAGTAGACGAAAGATGCATTCAAGTAGGTTTTGAGAAAATATGAATATAATTTGCAGTTTCCGCTATAGTAAACCATTGTGGATCAATTGAGCTCTGATCCGTGATACGTTCCGTTAATTCCTTCCCACTGGTTGCTTCCCCCCCCCCCCAACCTCTCTCTTTCTCTCCCTGTTACTGTACACCATAATCATGTCCAGCCTGACAGTCATCTTCATAATCATGGAACATTACTTATTCTTGTTTGTTTGTTTATAATTCTTCAGCCCCTGAAGAAGATCCTGCTAGGATCGAAACGTCGGGTCTTCTTACTTTTCACATTCTCTTACACAGGCTTTTAGTGGATAAGCAGTTTGCTAACAGTTTTGTTTTATTTGATTTGTGTTTATAATTAATTACTTTTTGATTCTTGATTTCCACTCAGGTTCTGTCCATCTGTGTGTCTTTATCTCTTGAGCGTGGCACCTGGTCTTTGGCTTATGCAATTTCACCTGTACAATACCAGGATAGCTTTCAGAGACGCCTATGGTTGGGAGTCTTGTACACTGCAGACAAACTACAGTACACAGAGCATTGACGATCTACAGCAAGGGGTAAGTATTAAGGATATAAAGATAGATAAACAGACACCCACCCCTCTCCTACCCTCCACCCCGACTCCATCACCCCCACCCCTTAAATCGAAAACTTACTGCTCTTTTTTAACGATGACTTCGACCGTAGAGCAAGGTTTGATGAAATTGTAATTATACTCTTTCTGCATAAAATTTGTGTCATTGTTTTGTCAGTTGAAGTGATGGCAATGGTTAAGATGTTTGCACTCACATAATAAATCTTTCTAAAAGTCAGATTTATCAATGCTCATTCTTTTGAGCTTGGATGAAATGAATAAGAAATTTGCCGAATTTTTGCCACGTACATTTGTCAGAGTATATGTAGGACCTAAACATGAATGATTTCCTTAATTGAGTGTGTAAACAATCAAAATTGTACATCCTTTTAGCTATTGATTTATGATAGATATATGCAGATCACCTATTTGTTTACATATTCGTACCAGCCAAGTGCGATACACCGTACTGCAGCTGCAGATGACTTCAGACGCGGACATTCGAACTTATATTTGCATAACAAACTTTGTGCTGTTGTAATCTTTCATTTTCTTCTGAAACTATAGATTAGCGCAAATGGGTCTAACAAGCACTTTGGGCAATGCATATATTAGATTTTGACCCTTTCCTGAATATGCTGAAACACCTTCCTCCCTCTCTTACTTGAAGAAACAACTTAGCATTAAAGCATTAGCTACAGTATACGTTGCTGAAATGGTCACTCAGAAAGATCATAGTCAACAAAATTTTGATCAACATGTCTTCTCGGGTTGTTGACAATACGTGGTTTCCTTATGATTCTCTACATTTTAAGATACCGACCCAGATTTTGAACTGCGAATCAAAATCGGTATTAATACGACCGCGGTGATTGAAAAGGAGAATTGGGAGATGCTCAGGTGAGCCTCCTATGAAAGTATAGAAATATATCAGGACCAATCTTGAGATATTCAATATGATTATTTTCCCCCTTTCTCCATAGTTGGGAGTCAGCATCCCTGGACTTACTTTACCTGCACTTAATATATCTGACAGTGAATGGACCTTAGCACTGGAGCAACTTCTCGTTGTCTTCCTGATCGTCGGTCGTTGGCTATTACCAAAGGGCGAACTCAGCAGGGACCAGCTTTCCCAGCTGCTACTGGTCTACATCGGCATGGCAGCTGACATTTTGGAATTTTCTGCCGAAAATTTGAAAGAGGGCGCCGTTTACTGTGATCTCCTTTTAATCATTATCATTCTCGCTCTTTGGTCGTGGAGCCTGATACAATTCACTTTGGTACTCACGTCGGTATCTGGGAGACGAGGGCGTAACTTTGCGCCCTCTAGTCGGGCGCAAAATTTCTGTAATCTGTGTTGCAAGTGTGGATGTTGCGCCAACGAGATCTGGTCATTGTTCATAACCATCATAATGCAAGACGGCCCTTTCTTCGTCATGCGTATGTACCTCATCATCGACCGACACGTCTTCAATCAAATGATGATGTTTTTCACGATCAAAAACCTTCTCGTGTTGTCGCTACAATTGTACCGGATCGGAATTTTATGTTGTGATGTACCTAATAAAGTCGAGCCGGCAGATGAGCCCGAGGCTGAAGCAGTAGTGGCTGTGGACGATTTAGAAAGGGCAGAGAAGGGTGATAACGAATAATATAGGGATCGATAGTTTTTCTGCGATATATTGCTGATGTACTCTATGCTGGATCTTGCACTAAATTGCTGCCATAATTATGATGGAAAATGGAGCTTTTGAATGGTGGGTAGGGGGGGGGGTGGAGGGGCTGAATTTGGTTTCAGGTATCTGGTACAAAAAGTTCGTGTTTTCGCTGAACTGTGACTTTATTCTCTCCAATTTATGTAATAATATTTGAGGTGATATTTGTAGTTGGTCGACTTGCTGAAAGATTTTGGAATATATATACCTTCCATGGATTCGTACCCCCTCTTCTATAAAAGATAAACATAAAATTACATTTCAACATTCTTCAATCGCCCATATTTTTCAACCTCAAATGTTACAGGAAATGTTGCTAATGATGGTAAAGCTTTACAAATCCTATGAATCCACCAAATATTAATGCTCGTCCCTTCTTTACCTGTTTAGTAATGGAAAAATTAGGCTGCCGTCAAGATATAAAGATCGTTTCGTAAAGATAGAAGCAATTTTCAACAAAACGATTGATTGTTCGCTTAATAGTCTTATCAAGTTGCAACAAAATGACAAATTTCCTTGAATCTTATAGTGAGGAACTCAACATTTTGCTGCAAAATGGCAAATTAATTATTTATCAAATGTTATCAATTTAACAATTCACGACAAAATGATCAGTTGATCACTTAATATATTTCTGTACCAAATTTAAACCATTATACAAGAAAGTGATAAATTAAGCTCGGAAAGTCTTCATTTCAGCAACTTGTATCAAAATAATAAAAAGATCGATTAATTGATCGGATTGTCATTTCATAATTTAACAACTACAGGAAAAAGTGCAGAAAAAGGTCTTGAAATTTTGTTGACCATTAACTTTCCTGATAACTTGCTATATTTATAGGCCTCAAGAGTCAGGTCTAGCCCGGGGAAAAATTAATCACTGTGATCCCATTTTGGAAGACTTACCTTCTTAATTATGCAAAAAAAAAAATTCCTAAATCGCATATTTCCATGGGCCCCTTAATTAATTGACCCCGGCCCCGGGGCTATACGCGTCCCTGCTCTTGTCCTCAGTCATGTTTATAGTTTCTTGTTTTGAAATTGAAGTCCGCGAATACGGATGCATCCTATAATAGCAAGGCCTATATACGTTTACATTCCAAATAGATAATCCATTCCTTTATAAATTATGCACCATTTTAAATTCGTTTAAATAATTTTACTTTCGTTTGATGACGGTTTGGCAAAACTCTGCCGAAAAGCTTTCGTTTCGAAACGGATTTACATAATCAGGTCTATATTGTAAACGATATTCTTTGAAATATTCTGGCGTTTGATGGCTATATGTCTTTTTACTAATTTCCGTCAATCACATAGGACAATATATAAGTCTTTGTCCTTACTGTTGGAACAATTTCATACACTTAATTTCATGTAAATACTCAAAAACTTTTGAAATTTTATACCTTATTTAATGTTAATATCATCTGTTGAGTTTAAGAGAAGTAAGAAAGTGGCTGCCTCAGTAGCAAAAGAAAAAATGTCTTCACGTATTCTTCTTTATTTTTGCTTTAATGCACTAACTCAATCAACGAGCATCACCGTAGTCTTCAAAACCTTGAATTGATGTCTGGTCTAGACTTGTACTCTATGACAGGGTTGTAACTCCCCCCCCCCCACAAGGGAGCCCAACACCTAATCCCCACCTAGCCTCCCCCTCCCCCACCACCACCACTGGCCTCAACAATACAATATACTCGCTGTGGCGCTGACATCTCAACATATAAACAATTATAGAAAAAAGCAAGGCTCAAACGTTAGAGGCACAAATTCTATCTATAAAGTATAATTATTATTGTGATTATCATAGGCGTACGGGACCATTTCAGTTTGGGGGGGCAGAAATTTTTGTGCCCGAAAGTTCCCGTGACACTATCTAAGCGGAGCGCCACCATCGTTGGCGCGTATAGCGTACAAGAAAATTTTTGGCAAAAATGCCTCTCAGATTGCGGGAAACGGCACTTCTGAGGCCTTGCAAGTTGCATCTAACCATTCTTTATTTTATAATCTCACGTTTTAAAAATTTACACTTCCCCCAAAATTTGGTAAATTAGAAGAAGAAAAAATGGTAACATCACTTTGAAGGGGAAAAATAGGACAGTATATTTTTTAAGCTCCTATTTAGTTACCGTATTTATTATTTTAACACAGTATTCAGCTACCTCCAGAAAAACATACATTGTTCAACGACACGTAGGCGGGATAATGTCGCTGTGTCGGGTGAGACTGCAATTTGTCTCACAAAAAGTATAAAATATAACAAAGAATATGCTAAACCTGTACTTCTAGGCTTGTAGGCACTCATACGGGCATCACCAGGTTTATACAGTACAGAGTAGAGTATGGGTAAAGTATAGAAGATAGTATGGAGAAGAGTATGAAAAGTATATGACAGTCTTCAATACAAGGTA
>KN882947.1:56630-95261 GCA_000934455.1 Apostichopus parvimensis
GATTTTGTCCGGGGGGATTTTGTCCGGGGGGATTTTGTCCTAGAACCATCTGAAACACAAAACACACTAATATTGGTGTATAACATGATAGAATATCGGCATCATTTGAGTTACAGTTGAGGGTATGTATTCAGATTACTGGTAATTTGTAGGCTACAGTTTTTGGGGTTGACGTAGGGTTTGGTTACATGGGGCGTGCCCACGCCGTGGCCCTCAAACTACAAAAATGGTCAAGTGAAGGTTAAGTTTATTTGATCATCATTTTAGTATCTTTCACATGCATGAAACTTTGGTCATTGTGTATCCCGACTGCACTGCAATCACTGCACTGTCCAATACTGGCTATGCTAGGTATTGGGGATTGAAGCCCCGATTAAGTTAACAAGATACCCACGATACCCACGAGTCTAGCTATACGTATTTTAGTGTAATGTTATGCACTGGGTTAAGCCATCAAAAGCAACATTTCATCCCACCATGACGCCAAAAGTGCTCCCACTATTCTTGGTGATGACTTTCCCCCTGATACCTGAGAAGGAGCTCGCCAAAACCACTATAGACGTCAGTCCTGTATAATTAAAATGTATCCCTAGACTAAGGTATATGGGGCTTGAATTTTACATAACTACATGAGCATATGATGAAACAATATTGGTATATGATTATATATTCCTACAAGGATATAAGTGGTATTACCAGAGACGGACAGAAAGTTCCATTAAGAAATTACCTTGCTTTAAAGCTGGCGGGCAAGCACAATAAGATGTCAACCTTCAACATGATCAAGGATTAAAACATTATTACATATCAATTATAAGTAGTGCAGTTGAGAAATTAAGACAGCTAGGGTGAGAAAGTACATTTATGAATGGAATTATATGGAATGCACCATAATATCTCACTCATTTAACTATTCATATTATCTAGTAACAAATGTTTGTGGATGAGTAGGTGTCAGTTTATGCAGGAGCTGCAGATCTATAACTTAAAGTAAAACATATCATCACTAGTTTTCACTGGTTGCTGTATAGTTGTTTTGGATTAATAAAATATCCTCCTCGCTCCATCATGCCAGCTCTGCAGCTGACTCAACAATTGACATCGTAAGAGAATGAGTTTAAAATCATACTCTTCTTAATGTTTCTGTACAAGAAGTATTTTAGTATGCTTAATATACAAGTGCCATTATACTTTGTGAATATCTTCGCATGTGTGAAATGGTGCTGGTGGGCAAACTGATTTCTCAGTAATCTGCAGCTTTTCATCAACAGTATGAGAAGACTTAGCCGTTCCATGTGAAGCCGATGGGTAAGTTATTTGAACAGTTAGAAATAGACATTAAGTTATCAGGTAAAAGTCACTCCTATGTTTGGAATATAGCCTTTAAAGCTTGATAATAACTTTAAAAGTAGCAAAAAAATCTGATCAAGTGGCTAAAACCCAAATAACTCGGAGTTCGTCACATTAAAGAAAGTCAATATTGTTACCAAGTTGTGTTCGATAGGATGGTAATTGCATGCCTTCACTACCATACTAAGTTGCCATTGTTCACTGTGGTAACGTTGACTAGTATTTCCACATCTTTCCTTTTTGGCCCATGCATACGAATACTTGAGATGGTCAATCAATGTTTATAGTTTGATATCATTCCCTGTTATAAGTAGCATTTAGGGTGTGCCAGCTTTCAGCATTTCCAATGACATTTATTATTAAACTGATTTTTATTTTACTTTCTCATTGCCCAAAAATAAATATTACATGCTGTGGATATTGCCTGTATTTTCTTATTTTGCAAAACTTAATTGAGCGGAATGCTACTGTGATTGTGCTTATTCATTATCCACATTGGCAGTCTAAGTTTGAAAGTAATTACTATTTTAAGATAACCTTGAGTATTTTATTTCCAGTGTAGATTACAACTTAACCCATAAGATTACAATTATCCTCATCCTAAAAATAAATACTGAACAATCTTCATCATAATAGGAATTTAAATAAAAATAAAATAAAACTGTCAGCAAACTGCTTTTCCACTAGAGAGCCTGTGTAGGAGAATGTGTAAAAGTAAGTTGGCCTAACGTTTCGATCCTAGCAGGATCTTCTTCAAAGGCTAAATGACAAGTTACAGTAACAGAAGGGACAAAAACATGCACAGAATACAGACAGGTTAATGAGCATGGTGAACACAAAGAGATGTAAGGGGATTAGTAGACAAGGGATGGAGAGAAGAAAGAAAGAGAGAGAGAAATAAGCCAACAGGGGAAGAGGAGAGGTAGGAGAGAAACAGTGGAGGGACAAAGAGACTTCAAATAGTCACGAACAAGGAATTGAAAGGTAACACAGTGTCCACAATAAAAATCACTACCTCCACACTGTACTGTATACCAAGAATTATGTAAGTTTTGCTAGTTTCTTGTCTGAAATATGAGGTAAAACTTAGAAACTTTTAATTCAAGATTTGTTTTCTATAAAGAGCAAATATTTGAGCTCAGACATAGCAAATAACTTCAGTTGCAACTTCAAATAGTCACGAACAAGGACTCGAAAGTTAACACAGTACTCTTATCATTGTTTGAACCAACACCTTCATTTGGGTAATATGTAGTCCCCAAATAATGTTCTAGATCCATTCATTTGAATACTTTTTCTCGGCCCATGAGAATCATTGATTATTGCCTATCCTCAGTTATATCAATTAAAAAGCATAAGTGCCCTTTGTTTATCACTATTGCCACTCTGTGTAACCACTACTTCCCCTCATCTCTTCCTTGTTGTCCAAAACTTTGCAGGTGATATTATATTAGATGCCCTTAATTGTAAAGTATAATGACACCTTAAAACAACAGGTCAATGAAGGCCAATGAGAATCATTGATTATTGCCTATCCTCAGTGCCCTACCTACATCATGACCCCCTCCCTAAAGAAATCAAATTCTTGATTCACTGCAATTATATACAAGTCCTTTAAAAGTATATGCAGAGATGTACAGTGAGTATAATGTAGGTATAATCATTGTTTGAACCAACACCTTAATTTGAGTACTATGTAGTACCCAAATAATGTTTTAGATCCATTCATTAGAATAATTTTTCATGCCCATGAGAATCATAGAGTATTGCCTATCCTCAGTTCCCTACCCACATACTGAACGCTCCCTAAGGTAATCAAACTTTAGATGCACTGTACGCTAAGCTCTTATGAAGCTATTTATGTAGAGATGTAGTGCTTAATGTATGTATAATAATTGTTTGAATCGACACCTTAATTTGGGTACTTTGTTAGTCCCCAAATAATGTTCTAAATCCATTCATTTGAATTACTTTACAGATTCCCATAGTGAAATAATGTGATATAACTAAACTTCAACTTCCTCTCGCCTCTTCCAATTCTTTCAGAACTTTGCAGGTGAAATGGTATTAGTTTCCCACATTGTAAAGTATAGTGAAACCTAAAAATAATCGGTCAGTGAAAGCCGATCAGAATCATTGATTATTGCTCAGTTCCCAACCCACACCCTGACCCCTCCCTAAAGTAATCAAACTCTAGATTCACTGTACGCTAAGCTCTTAGGAAGCTTTTTATGTAGAGATGTACAATGATTATAATGTAGGTATAATCATTGTTTGAACCGATGCCTTAATTTGGGTACTATGTAGTCCCCAAATAATGTTCTAGACTGAACCATTCATTCGAATACTTTGTCAGATTCCCATATTGGAATAACATGGAACGTATAATGGTATTAGTTACCCATAATTGTAAAGTAAAGTAACACCCAAAATCGGTCAGTGAAACGCATCAGAATCATTGATTATTGCCTATCCTCAGTTCCCTACCCACAACCTGTCCCCCTCCCGAAAGTCATCAACTCTAGATTCACTGCAAATGTATACAAGTCCTATAGAAGTATATATGTAGAGACGTACTGTGAGTATCATGTACGTATAATCATTGTTTGAACCAACACCTTAATTTGGGTACTATGTAGTCCCCATATAACGTTCTAGATCCATTCATTTGAATATTTTCTCAGGAAAATTTACATATTCTTATAGTGAAATAACATCATATAACTTAAATGTAATTTTAGATACACCAAGATCCCCATGCATATATACATTTAAAAATTAAATGGTAATCGTAGCCCATGTACATACTGTAATATACATAATTATGAAAATTCTTCCAGAACTGAATCCCAACTGCCTCGTGTACTTTCAATTCTGTTGCCATAGAGTGATCAAAGTATTGTTGCAGAGAATTTATCTTGAGAAAAAAATCTCATATCAATTACTTAGCATGAGTGCCCATTTTATATCACTACTGCTACTCTGTGTAACCGTTACTTCATCTCGCCTCTTTCACTTCTTTCAAAACTTTTCAAGGTGAAATGATATTAGATGTCCTTAATGGTAAAGTATAGTGACTCCCAAAAATAAAAGGTCAGTGAAGGCCCATGACAATCATTGATTATTGCCTATCCTCAGTTCCCTACCCACATTCTGACCCCATCCCTAAAGAAATCAAACTCTAGATTCACTGTACGCTAAGCTCCTAAGAAGCTATTTATAAGGCTAAATGACAAGTGAAACATTCTCCTATACAGGCTCTCTAGTGGATAAGCAGTTTGCTAACAGTTTTATTTTATTTTAACTATTTAAAATGGAATTAAAGATACACAAGGATGCCATGCATATACTGAATATTAAATAGTAATTATTGCCATGTACGCACTGTAATATACATGAATATAAAAAATCTTCCAGTACTGAATCCCAATGGTATTCTTCACTTTCCATTGAGTTGCCTCAGAATGTGTACTATATTGTCCTCAAATAATGTTCTAGATTCATTCATTATTATATAATTTTACATCCCATAGTGACACTACTGCTACTCTGCTGATTTCAGCTGAACATAGTAGACTGATAATAGTGATATAGACCTTCCAAAACAATCTGATTAGGTTATGTTTTGTTTACTCAATATTAGAAGTAACAGAAAAATCCATACATTCTAATTTGGTGGATTATAAGCAGGTGCCACATGACTGCCCTTCTAAACCTGACTGGAGAAAATTGTTTTGTAGTTTTTTTTTATATCAATGTCTCATTTGAAAGAAATATTATAAGCTGGCTCTCTCCAATCAAACTATCAATATCTGACAGTTCTCAAAACCTGTTTACAATAATTGATTTTTTTAATGTCAATGAAGAATGTCATATTGTTGATGTATCATGCGAAATAAAATAAAAGTAAAAATAGCACAACATGATTTACACTACATACAGCATATAGATGCAGATCGGAAACAGAAACTGGCCAACATGTGAGTAATTATACAGCCTGTTCCCTCCATGTTCATCTGCTAAACCATATTTTACTATGTTTCCTTTTTAGTCCGTCATCATTCCCAAAGTTACAAAATGTTACCCAGTAAAGTGGCTTCAAAGGATCAGGTAGTGCTGTCCCACACCTGGGGTATTGGTGTGTTAACCCTTCAGAAGTTCCTGATACTTCAAGTCCAATTACATCACAAAATATATACGTTTGATATTTTCTCACCATGGTTATATGTATTAGGAGCACTACGTGGTCCATAACTAAAGTTTTTAACTATGAAAGTGATGTGTAGGATTGCCTACAAATTTGTATTGCATTTCTCATTTACAACAATAAGAAATAAATTGTTTGAAATTTGTTGTTCCAAGTTAGGGATGCATCGAACAACACAAGAGGATTTGTAAAAGAAAATGGGAGGATCTCCCCCTGGGATCCTTACTATGATGTGTGGAACCATATTTCAATGTGTTTCTTCCTTGGTACCTTAGTTTGTCCATAGATACAAATCTGTACCCAAGTATAGGTTTATAATGTACAAAGAGTGGTGTCCCAACACTGAGGTGTCGGTCTGTATGTGTGTGTGTGTGTGTGTGTGCTCATGTACACGCCTCAAATCGGAGACAATGGTGAAGATACACACCCGATAAATGGGGATACGCCGATAACCGGTGATGTCCCCGATTCTAGATTCACAAAATACTGGTATATGGGGGTCAGAGCCGTATATTTAGAGCCGTTTATTGCTCTGATGGGGGTATTACTATTGCGCCCTCAATTTTTTAGATCAGTCTAAATCATATCCACCTACTTGAACGTAGCGGACATTAAGAGCGAACATTAAGAGCGGACATTAAGAGCAGACAATATGGAGAAAAGAGAAAAGCGCCATCTATTTTCTATCGGACAATAAGAAACGGTGAAGGTGCAGTGTTACTCAATAATTGTTTGTACATAAAATTTAAGACAATACATCCCACTAATGAAATGTTTATTATTAATAATATATCTTATAGGAATCGCTAGGAAGTGTGATGCACATCACGAGACAGATTAAAGTCCCTTCTATAACTCTAGTAATGTTTGATATCGGTAACAAAAATAATTCAATTTGTGATTGCGTAAAATTCCACTACATCGTGTATATACAAACTGCCGTTACGTACTAACAAAATGTTTAAAATTAATTTCCTTTAGTTAGAGAAATAGTTAGGTAGTGCGACACACACCACGAAGTAGAGCAATGTCTCTTCTATTACCCTTTTCATGTTTGATATCGGTGACATAACTTCTTTCATCGCCAACATTTCGGTTGAAAAAATTAGTTATCGCAATTTGTGGTAAAAAAGTATTAAATTTGGTCAATTTTTTTGTTAAAGTTCTTCAATCAATCGCGTTAGTGAGCTACCCTGAGGTGAAGCTGAGTTTTAACCCCGAGAAACACTCTAATTGTCCATAAATGTGCCTGAAATTAATACATTGGGTACTTAACATAAGCTACAATAAATAAACAGGTCTATTAGCGTAAAAGTCTTAAATTTGGTCAAAAATCGAACTAAAAAGTTCCACACTCAATCAACGTTACAGACTTGCTACTTTGAGGTGGAGCCGAGTTTTAACCTCGAAAATCATTCCTATTGAATATAAACGTGACTGAAATAAATACAAAGTGTTTTCAACAGACTCTGGAATAAATACATAGTCATTTTTATAGAGTCTTAACCTTTCTGTAGAAAGAAACACCAATTATGATTTTCATTATATCAAAGTCCATACGAAGCTTCCGTATTAGTTTTATCCGCTAAGTGGAGCTTATTTTGGTGGGCGCAACTGATTTACATGTCATTTTCTACCCTGAGGCGGAGAAGTTCAAAGCTGCAACCCCTGATGCCTTACTTTGCAACGGTACCCTTATCCTAAGTTGCATCAAAAGTTTATACTTTTGAGATCAAATAGTCGAACTTTTGAGATAAAAAGTTGCGTTGCCAGGGAATAAGTCGAAATATCCATTTTATAATATAGGAGGACAGTGATGTGCGATCGTCAGCAGGGGGAGGGGGTGGTTCAGTTGGGTGGGTTTGAATTCAGATGGTGCAGGATTGAATCAACACTACGGGTGTTCCCTCCTCCCACAACCTATTTTTCAACCTCACAAAAAGCATTATTGTTTAATTAATTGACCTAATTTATAGTCAGCATATGCCTTATAATGCACATTTGGCGGCTAAATTTAAAACAAAATCAGGGGATGAGGGGTGGGGGGACCTATACCCCGTACATATGATACGGCTTCAATGACCCCAGCCCTTCCTCCAATAAAAATTCCTTCATTCATCGCCCTCTATAAAGGTTAAGACCCCTACCTTAATCAGTTGGGGAAATTTTGAAATCTTTATTATTGGTTAGCATAGCCTTCTGTTTAGTGCTACTTATTATGACCTAAATTATAGTCTAAATATTGATCAGAATGCACCATGTGACTCTCACTTTCTTTTTACCGTTGAAGACCCCCAAACCGCCATTCCCCTACGTATGAGTCGGTTTCAATGACCCCAATGCAGCTCCCTCCTTTATATTATTCTTCATTCTCCCCTGGCATTTCAAAGCAAGTTCAGCCTTAATCAGTTGGTGAAAACTTGAATTGCTTGGTTAACTCAAAAGAAAAGAATTCCAACCAAACATATTTCCTTTTTGAATAGTCTCTGATGTTTGTCTCGGTCGGTTATTCCACTGCAGTGATACAAAAAGATTTTTTTTTAAATGCAACGGAATGCTTGGTTTACTCAAAAAGAAAAAAAAAGAATCCCAACCAAACAACCTTAGGGACTGATAACAATACAAATATTTAGCACGTTCAGGCAATGAGTATATATAGATGTAGCCTATATAGAATTACCGGAATTTCTGAAAGATAACGAAAGACCGTCAAAACACCTCTTTCGCGGTTTTTAGGAAAAAAGAAGTGTCTGCATTCTATTTTCTTTACATTTACGGTGCTTTTACACGCAAGTTATTACTAAATATATTATATCAAACTAACGTACTTCATTATAAGTGATGGTTGATGAAAAACTAGTGGGGTTGACAGTCTTTCCATAGAAGAATTTCAGCTTTGGAGACTACGGTGGCTCAGAAAGGACTTCACAAATCTTCACTGTTTTTCTTACAATTTTAATAGCATTTCTACTTCGACTGTATCAATTTTCTTTTAATATTTCAAGTATTGTTTTTCAAAATTTCGACTTTATTCCAATATTTCAGCTTTTCGTTTCAATTGTCGACTCATATCCGTCCGTTGGATCTACAATAATGATATTTAAACTAAAATGGGTTTAAATGTTCATGTCGGACGTATACTATTGTCTAAATAAATCGTCTCTTTAGTAATAAGTAGAGCTCTTTATGTCTACAATTTTGAAACATAATGTCGTGTCGTTACTAAATGTGATTTACGAAAACTATATCAGTTAACTGTGTCATTGTAGCATTGATGTATACCGACTGAAATGTGTGGTGTAGGTTTCGTTACCATTGTGAACATAACCTTGAGCCTTCTATAACAATGGTTTGAAACCCTTTGTAATTACATATCAGGGCGAACAAGCAGGATTTTATAAAGAAGGGCCCTTTTGTGTAAAAATAAACAAGTTTGTGTAAAATAAACCTTGATACTTGGCAATGCAAACACAAGTTGTTAACTGGCTACAATGGCTAGTATGGAACAATGGCAAATATAGTTTGAGGCATGAACCTTTATGAAAATTCCAGAGGCGAGTAAGGAATTTATAAAGGGGGTGCGGTACCTGCGGTCGTTGAAACCGATCCACATTCAGAGGGTTATGGGGAGCCTCCCCTCCCCCAGAAAAAAAAGAGGTTCAGACATCACGGTGCATTCTTAGGCATATTTAGACTACGAATTAAGTCTACATAAGTAGCTCTTAACGTAACGTTATGCTAGAACGTTGTGTTAGGTTGAAAGTAAGGGGGTGGTTGAACACCCCGGCTAAAAGTTATAGTCCCCGACTGAACTATTTCCCCCGATTGTCTATGGGATGCCATGTTACCATGTTACACTTGACGAAAGGAGGCGCGCATCAATTCGCGTTAAGGGAGAAGGAGGCGGGGGAGGGGGAGAGGGGTCGGCGAGATCGAGGAATTATCATGAACACTGCATGACTCCCAGCTTCCCTCCCATCACCTGGCTCTCTTCAAAATCTATTGGTTATTATAGACCTGAGTCAATGAAATATAACATATGATATTGGGTTATATGCTGCAGTATATTAAATCAGTAAGTCTACACAAAGGAGGATTTTTGAAGAAATATTGAAAATATGACAAACAATGTTATTGCGAGTCGAAAAATTGGCAACCCAGAACCTTGAAACCAAGACACTGTATTTAATAAACAATAATTCATAACTTCTGGGTCCTTCACAGTTTTCAGTAACCAGAGAAATATATTTTATACATTTTCAGTTGAAACTCCCAATTCAATGTCTTGTTCCTAACTCGTCATATGCTTGATTAAATGTAAAGCTTATATATTGGACTGACTAAACCCTAGATTCTTCCAGGAATGGGTCACAGTAGGTGCACCATTACGATAAATATTCATCAAAAGCTTTACTTTGTTATTACAACCTTCTTGATGATTTACCCTAGCTTCTTCTATCAGTCTTTGTTGTTTCTCTATAATACTTTTAATTTCTGAAATGATCCTTTAAACAGCTGAGGTTCATCAATTAAAAAGACTGGACTATGTAGTCTATACTACGGAGACTATTAGCTTAGTTCCTCAGATGTATCAGAAAACACACAGAGAATACACAAGACTTTTCTAGCCTCAAATGACACGTTGATAATGTGTTAGAAATTGTGCAAGGACAAATAGTGTTAACAGACATCCAATGATGCTCTGTTATTTATACGCAGTTAAAATCTTATATATTTGTTTTGTTATTGCAATTTATAAAACAATTGATTAACATTTAGATTATTTTATGAATGATATTTTAATGCAATTGAAGATGAAATGGTTCCCACGTAGAATTGTAAAATATACATGTGCTGTGTATAAGTAGTATACCGATATAGTGTAATCAACGAATTTTATTTAAATGGTTTTCTTTATTTCGTAAAGCTGGCTAATGTTGTCAATCTTCCGTGAAAAATCAACTGCTTTCATCACTGTGAGGGTGATTTCAGCAATCAGAGCAACTCCGCCTGTTTCGATAGCTTCTAAAATCATAACAGCAACTTTCACAGCAGTCTCCAGCCAATCATACCACGCCATGTTGCTAAGCAGAAGTTTGATGATGGTCCACATAATCCCAGTTGAGCGGATTTCCATGAGAAGATAGAAGAGTGCTTTAGCTTTACCGTAGTCACTGTCTGCTGAATCCCAAGCTGTAACAAACACTTCTAGAGCCTTCGGCAGTGCTACAATGGTTCGGATCAATTTATCTGCTTCTTCGACCACCTGCTGCATCAGCCTTACAATTGGAGATGCCGGGACCCCGACGAGAGCCATGACAAGAAGAATTCCCTCAACCAAGATGCTAGCGCACTGCATTTCGTATCCCCAATTGACATCAAGAGCTGTTAAAAGTGCTCGCGAGGGTAGAAACTGTTTTCCATCCCTGGTAAACTCCGCCCAGTGCTTCCCGTCTTCTCTTTTTGTAATTTCCAGTCGGAAAGTGGGAATCTCAAGCCCTCCTTGAATTAGGTGAATTCTGTCGTCTGAGAGGTGCTTGCTGAGTAGTGCAGAGATGTCTTTAGGCTGAGTGCGCAACTCATCGGTAAGCTTCAGGGTTTCGATAGCCGTTGCTCTCGCGGCTTGGATAATCTTCTCTTTCTTGGCTGGTTCTGCATTCAGTTTCTTGTATTCCTCGGGAGCATACTTCTCGATGCCTTCCAAAACCGCCTTTAACGCCTTTTCAACCAAATCACTCTGCGATGCCATTTTGCTGGAAATGAATACGATATGACTTAGACTCCTTAGTTTAGCATAGAAAGGTAGATGACCTGTAACCTTTTTATCCGTAAGCTGGGTGTGAATGGTGCTTAGAAAAATACGTTGTTATGTGGTAGTTTTCGACAGGAAAATCTTGTTGTATTTTGTCCGAGGTAGATCTTTCTGTTAAGTTTTAATGTAATCTCGTAATGATTTATTACATAGAAACTGTAAAGGTATCGGCTGTATCAATGAACCTGCAAGGAACTTTTGGCATTTTCGTTTCAGAAAACAAAACCAATAGGGATAAACTGTTGAGATTGTGTCAGGCTGTTGTCAAGGAAAAGGGTCGGTTCGAACGTTAACTTCCCCAAACGTTGCATCTTTCGAAACTAGGTACCATATAGATTAAGAGCGTATGATTAAACATCTACGAAACCTTATTTTGTCGAAGCTGTTATAAGTTAGTTTAAATGCCAAAGTTATAATTAACGTTACCGTCCAGTTACAATTTTTGAAACGATACTTAAGAATTTTCGACTGTTTAGGTTGTACTTTTATAAACACACACACACACAGAGAAGTACACGTGGTTCCACACCTGCACATAGATGATGCATTTAGGGACGTTTGGAAGGTTCTTTCAAAAGAGACGACCGGTATATCGCTAAGAAGGCATATCGAAAAATGCAAATAAAATTAGTCACCTATATGCGGCCTTATCTTTCACATATAAAATATATAGCTTGTACTTACTTTCTTGTCGTGGAGAGGAAGGTTCTGCACACGGAAGTAAACAAGTTCAATCTTGATCTACTTGAGCTTTCATGTTTTATTCAAGCCAAGTGACTGACAGTGGCAAATAACTTTGCCTTTTAAAGGTTTCGTTCAGGCGGTAAGGTACGATACTATTTATATATTTATATATTGCAGTGGGAGGAGCGTCAAAAACTGTTCCAAATAACGGAACCATCAAGTAACCAATCACAAAGAGAATCTATAGTAATTTACATGTATAACAACCATTATCGACTGCAGGAAAGGGATTCACTCGGCAGCTAGTTTATGTCGTGAAAACGTATACTAAATTATGATGGCGCCAGTTACTCTCCAAAGAGGAACCTTTCGTAACCATTTGAATACTCAAAAATTGTGTGGGCTATCCTTATTCCTTTTAATAAGGATAGCCCACGCAAGTTTTTCTATAGAAATACTAAACAGAAAGCGGAACTGTCGGTCGTCTTCGACATTATGATTCATTACTCTTGAAGGCATCCTTGTTAGCACTACTATATTAAATAAAACTTACAATAAAATAAGCCAATATGTCATAACATAAGAATGCTATCGTATAAAATTAAGATATATTAGATAAAAATGTTCAACACATGTTGTAAGTTGAGACATGGCATGTGTCTATATGTTATGCGCATTGCCGAATTTTACGAATGTCTTGAGATTTTCTGGAACGGCACAGAATTTGTCTCACACAGGCGGGTAGAGTGATATGTAGTATGATGTCATACATTCGATTCGGTCTCAACTAGCGATCTGGAACTTAAGACAGTGGTTTGGTTATAAACTTTGATTATAATTATTCCATGTTAATTAAGGTTGAGTACGTTCCCCTTCCCGCCCACCTAACTATCCGCCTACCTCCCTCCCACTCTCTCCCACACCTACCTCCCACTCCCCCATCCTCCTCGAAGTTTCAGTTATTTCTTGTTCTCTTGAAGAGATCTCCAAACACAAAAAAACATGATACAAAGAGGAATGTTTAAGCATATTATTAGAGAGGAGGGCCCTTCGCACGCCTCATATCCCGACTACTAAGTCCCTGTAGAAGCATAGAAGCAGCGTATTTCATAAACCGTACTAGCGGTGAACCAATAGGTCATGGCAGTTTCTCTTTGATGTTTCTCTTTGATTTGCAGAGCTGTTGATTTTTACCAAGAACTGTCAATATTCCATTTCGTTAAGATAGCAACTTAAAATTCAATCATAGCCAGAGATTACAGACACTTTGTAGCACTTTAACTGCCAGTTGTTAGGCACTCTCGTTAGTTGACATTTTTGATTGTTACTACTTGTAATCTCTTTGATGTATTAATTTAAAAAAATAGCAGGGTTTTCGGAAGTTATTTTTGCTTTAGACCCCATTACCTTTCCTTATGTAGTGAATCAAGTAATGCTTTTAATTTTCTTTTTGTAAAATATACCCTAGTTATATATCATTTGAAACGTTTTCTGTCCTAGTTTGTATTTTGCTTTACAATAATTTCTACACTCTAATGTTAAAGTATTTTAATGCTTGTCTCGTTATGATATGATATGATTTGATATGATATGATATATTTATATATATATATTATATAATCATGTTTTTTTGATTTTATAATCAATTGCAATAGATGCCCACGCTTCCATCTATATGTACTGTTAAGTGTTGTTACGTCCCACAGATACAGATTGAGCAGCAACAATCTGTTTCATGGAAACAAGCACACTCTGAATACAACCTGGTGAAAATTTCCTGGTCAACAATTTGCTAACATTATCCTGGATATTGTCTACGTTAGTTAACAATAGGGTTTTTCTACTAAATCGGGTACTCATATACACCAAGTATTAGATTGGTCCAAGCTTTCCTCCTTGAGATATCGTGTTTACAAGCGAGGCGTCACACACAAACACGCACACACACAGGTTCGATTATCATCGAAACTAAAAATGGTAAAATAGTCGATCCTTATGCTTTTCTTCAGAGGTGTTAACTATAGTTAACATAATCCTGGTTACGCCTGGTTAATCTAGTGCGGTCCTGATCTTAACATAACTCTGGTGAATTAATTAAAATAGATTATTAGCATATTGCAATCCTAGCCTCTGATAGGTTTGTTGGTCGCTACTCAAGACGTTCGAACTGGCGGCTTCCTACGTATGACAATCGCAAGCCGACGAAACTGTCAAATACAACTAAGAAATCTGCAAATAACCATCTAATTATGGCAGATGACGAAGTCAATTCATGCTAGATCAATGGGGTATGAGTTACCCTAAATGAGTGTTTGTTTAAAGGTAAAGGGGAAATACCGGGATCATGTCTATTTCGCAATTTCTGTGAGACAGTCAGTACGCGCGATATTGTATGTATAACCTAACGTTAGCCCTTACGTTGTCAGGCCAGGTTAGGCCAGATCCTTTTCCTGATTTGGAATTTATACACAGTAGCATGGACACTGCGAAGTTCGGACACCTAAGCATTAAACACCCAAAACAACTTCCTTTTATTGACAAATATGTAAGTACTTGCTTGCACACGGGTCATTTTGGAGAGAAAATAACTGTCGCTCTGTACTTGTTGGTGAAGTTGGCTCTTCCTGTAGGTTGTCATGGTGAAATCGTGTATTTCTTAGGGGTGTCCGAACTTCGCAGTGTTCCGAACTTCGCAACACTGACTATACTGACTATGATATATAGAATAGCTTAGCTAACTTATTAAGTACCTTCAGGACTAGACCTAAGAAAGAGTATGCCTAAAGTGTGTCATACCCTTACTTAGCAAGACCTAGACCTTCGCTAAATCACGGGCGATTCTACTCTAACCGAATGCGAGTTATTGTGGTGTATGGTTACTTCTGAGGGCACACCTTACGAAAGCCACAAATTTATACACAGCAATTTTTTTACGCTTGGGTCAGCATGGCTATAGGCTATAGACTAGTAGTGTTGCCGACATTGAAGAAGAAAATATAGCAGTTGCATGTGATGCATTTATTGTAGTGGCCTAGACTAACCTAGTGAAAAACTTACTCAGGCTAGGCTATAGCAATTAAGCTATATTAGGTTATATGTATTGATAATGTGAAATTCATTGAGAATAATGCTTTAGAGTAGGGGGGGGGGTACTGGTGTGTCAAACTCTAACAGGTTTTGGCTGAAATGTAAGATAATTAGGCTAAGCCTATCCATGCAATGATATAGGAAAAGTCTAGCCCTAGTCACATGTAAGTTTTATCCACATGAGAAATGTAAAATGAAACACCACATAACTAGGTCACAGTTTTGTACTCCTTACACTCCTTGCAATATAAAACAGACATAAATATGAATTGTTGGATTATTACATCTCATGCCGTTCTTATACTACGATTATACTCCCCAAAAGTAGGTTTCTGAGCACTGTAAGTTAGGCAGATTATATTTCCATTTTAGGCACAGTAGATCATGAAACTGCTGTAAATCTCAATCAACTGAACTGCCCATAGCAGGGACTCCTTATGGCATGATTTTCTGAACATTCAAAAGGGACACATTTACAGTTTTCATTGGAGATGTCACTGCCCTATCATACATCTCTTCCAAGAGGAATGTTTACAACAGTACATAGATATAAACTGGTAAGTATTTTAACATGGTACCAAACTCAAATAAAAACCTTTGGAATTAATTTTGTTTTGCTTTTAAAATATGTTTTAACATATGTGACCAGCTTCTGTTACGTGCAGAAATAAATAACTCTTTTCTGCTGTTATGTGTCATTTTGTTTTGGCAGAAATAGAAGATTTGTCCCAAGAGGAGCTAACAGCCATGAAAGAGTACAGTACATAAAACACAACCTTGAGCCTTCCATACCATTGCAAATTACATGAAAAAGTCTGCTGGCTGCAGTTTACTTAGACCTGGGATGGTAAGCACTGTTCAATGTATTGCAACTGAATAGTTTCAAGCAGAAGTAAGTTATCTCCATACCAAAATACTGATATGCTTAACTACAGAAGATTTGCCATTCAAATTGATTTACCATTTTTATATAAGAAAAGCAACAAGTGAACATGTTTATTTATGTTGCGGCAATGTTCATGCTGTATACCCTGGGCTGACCCTCTATTTCTGGAAAGTATCGGAAACGATTACAGAAATCATTTTTCAATGCCAGAGCATTCCCGCAACCCTACATGATTAATCATGAACAGTGTCATACACATAAAATGTCTGTAACTCTTCACTCATTGCTTTTACCAAGATTTAAAAGTTAACACGTCTTGAGAATGTTTGCGTCCGCTCAGAAGACCTTGCATCCCTACAGACCTCAATGGAAACATGCACTTTAAAGTACCTCTAAAGGAACGCACAATACTTAGTTATAATGACCCCTGACAATCATTGGCTTGTGCACAAAAAATCAAATGATGAAAGCTGTAACTATAAGTATACAACAACAATATTATCGTCAAATTCTGAAGCTCGAAGTTTGCCGTAGACTAGTTACCATATAGAACAAGTAGTTGTATTTAAACAACACCCTTTGTGTTCATTGAAAACTATAGATGCTTCCAGACAATGACATGGGCTATTAGACAAGCAAATCACAAGAAATGTAGAAACCACCATTGACTATTTTTAGCATGAAAATCTCTGTAATGGAATTGTTGTTAACAAAGTATTTGGTTGATTGTTATGATTTATTCGTTTTCAAACAAATTCAATCATATGTGCAAAGGATTGGAATTTTGGTTCTTTCAATGGGAAGTTGTGGTTTTTGAAAGAAAGAAAGGTATTCATTCTAAAAATTGTTATGTTTTTCATAGGCCTAGCTGTGAGTGAGTGTACTTTGGGTTTGTTTACCCCAAAATGTAGGAGGAAGCAACTTAAAGGTTTTGCGTCCCTGGTTAAAAGTAAGACTAAGGCCGATAGACATGGCCCGCGCAGCCTAACGTTACGGTACTCACCTACAAGGCTAAATTGATACATTATAGTATTACTAACGTACGGCTCTCAGGCAAGGCGCTCCATTTTAAAACTCCCAAGTGTTTGAAAATCGCAGGACATATTTAATAGTCCCCGGGCATATATTCAGGAACTTTAGGCACACGATGTGTGCGAAGTACCACGTCAGGCAACTCCAGTAGTATATTTTGGTACTTTCATTGTACAACCAAACAATCCTTAAAATTTTCTTAAAAATAAGCCCTTGCTAAGAGAGAACCTGCAGCTCCGCACAAGTTGAGCAACGAAAACAGTTTTTGGTACAACAAAGACATGCTTCAGTTTGCCTTATATTAAACTACAACTCAGGCCATCAAGTTAAAAGTTCCACACAAAATCTACAAAAAGCAATGATCCACAGGAGATGCGATGAGGTCGAACATGATGTGTGACTGGGGACAATCATCACTAGTTATGGATGAGAAAAACTATTGGGAAATTCTCGGTTCTCACGCATAAGTGTACATCTGGTTGGTCATTTTTAAGCCCGAGAAGTGCCATTTCCGGTGATCTGGGGGGGGGGGGGTATCAAACCAGAAATTTTCTTGTACGCTGCGCGCCAACACATCGTGGCGCTCCGCTTAGATATAGTAATTGGCGCCCCCGGGTAGATACGCGCCTGGGGAGGTTGGGGGAAGAAACTTCAGTAGATGTTATTTTACTGCAGTATCAAATTTACACTAATTTCACAAATCTTTTCTTGCAGATGATATGAAGTATTTGGCACTTTCTTGTCACTCTGTTGTTTTTGGGGAAGTTCAACATCGAAGTGCGCATAACACTACATGCACTATTGCAAGTTCCTTGCAATCATTCACAGATGTAAATCAAGTAAGTTTTATTGTTTAGCTTAATGTTTAATTCACATGGAATTGCATTAGCTGATAGCCCACTGATTATTGGTAAAATAGGACCAGTTCGGATATGTTTAATTTACTGGGGTGTCAGCCAGAAGTGACAGGACTTTGCGAAGCAAAAACAAACTTGTCTAAAATGAAAGGAAACCGCTTTGACAGAGATCTTTCAGTGCTCCTACCTTCATATACCGTAAAATGACAAGAACAAAAACAATCTTTTTTTTACCGATACCATACCCTTTGGTTTTGAAGTGGTTTAAGTAACAAACATTATTGACTCAATTTGCTCTAATTGACTATCGTGTACTGCACTTTTACACATTTGACCTATTATGAACGTTCATGAACACAGGCTGTGTGTACTGAAGTCTCCATTTTCTTGTTCGTCGGAAAAGATCAGAGGAAAACCACCGTGAAGAATCGTGATCCTTTATTGGCTGCCAACGCAGCCTATTACTGCACTTGCTATAAAAGACAGGTTAATGCAATGTATTCCTTTCCTACAACCGGAACTGATAAAGCAAAGGTTTTCCAAAATATTTGGTACAAACTAGTAGACTGAAAAAACACAATTAATCTTCTTTTCATCCTAGTTAGTTAATACGCCATTTAATACTTTAATTGTATCATTCCTTTCCTATATTGGTACAAACATGATACAATACCTGGAGGAGGTGAACAATTGAGATATGCTGCTAAGTAATACAGCTTTGCAGTAGTAGAAGCATATCTCTGGCTTGGACGATGCACATCAGGAATGTGATTGTAGCTGTTAATGAAGAAAAGTTTCATTTCAATCCATCTCTCTGTCCACGATTGACAAAAACTTCAATGAAACTTGGGGAAAAAAAGACATGTGATGAAGAGACATAAAGAGGTGTTCAGGAATTTTATGTTCAAGGTCATTTAGAGGTCAGTTTAGTTAATTCTTTGGAAATGCCTCTTCGTCCACGGACAGACATGTGGATGTATGCAAACGTGATCATAATTATTGTCAAGTATGAAGATGGTCATGCGGGGTTGCAGTTTCAGAAGTTTCATGTTAAACTACACTTCGGTCTATTCTTTAGCTGTTAGTTCAATCTTATTAATTAATCTTTCTTGTGATTATAATAAGCCACAATTACCACTTTGTATTTGAGTTAAAATAGTTTGCACAAGAATGTGACGTCAAAGGAGGAGCTAATGAATAAACCATTAATGGTATTGTTGGTAACCTCATTATTGTCTTGCAGAGCCTTGCTTGGATTTAATGGTTAAAGATGTTCGGTTTGCCAGTGCGAAGTGGTAAAATATATTGGTAATTAAATTCAGAATATAAATTAATTACCAATAATTAAATAATTAAACTAAAAAAAAAAAATTTGGTAATAGGTCATCCTTATCAACAACAATGTGAACATAGATCTTTTAAGACCTTCCTATGTAGTTCAAAGAAAAGTAGCTACTGCTACAGGGCTGGCTTTTGTCGTAACATAAAGGCTATTGCGAGAGAGGCTTTGACCACGGTTCTTAGGAGACAGGTAAGGGTCCATTTGCCTTAGTAAAATCATAGCACGTGACCTATAATTAAGTCAACTTTTGTTCAATTTTTGTTCCGTAGTAAAAACTGATTTGTAACTGACTGTAAAAAGTGATTTTGTTTCCATGTGCAAAAGTGTTGAACAATGTCTTGGGATTCCCTGTTATACTTCACAGTTGAAGTCAAGCAATCAGAGCTTCGGCATATGACGATGGTTATGTGAAACATGTCCTCAAAATTTTGACTTCAGTATTGCATTTCTTATAGAAATTCATCGTATAAATATTTGAGGAATTAATATAATTATTTTGTGAATGTTCATTTACTCATAATTCAAAAGTAAGGAGACACAAATAAACTTTCAGTAACATTAATTATGTTGTTTTATAGTTTATGTTTTGCCTTTCCATAACTTGCTGCATTGCAACTTTAATCGAGGATGAGGTGGTATACCCAATAGTGTTAACAAGGAAAGTGGTGATTTAACCACGAATGTGGTGGCAAATTCTTTGATATTAACCAGGGTAGTAGTCACATGAATCAGGAATGTTGAATGTAACCAGGAAAGACGTGGAATGTTCTATGATATTAACCAGGCATTAGCCAGGAAATGTTGGTTAATTTAACCAGGAAAAAGGTGGAATACGTTTGATATTTACCAGGAAAGTAGTCAAATCTACCAGGAAATGTTGATTAATTTAACAGAAATGACGTGAAATACCCATTGATATTAACCAGAATAGTGATAAAATCTGACCAGGAAATTTAACCAGGATATCCTGGGTATTTCTCCCAGGATTTTGTTAACATATCATTAACCAGGATACCTGGTGAAGTCAACCAGGATATGGAGGGTTGCAAATAAACACAGCTCCTGGTGAAAATTTCACCAGTTACTGGTGAAAATTTCACCAGTTACTGGTGAACTTTCACCAGGTTGTTTTTAGAGTGTATTATAATAAAAAAGTTTTTGAGGATCTCTTTTCGCTTTCAATCCCGTATACCTATGTAGAAATGGCTCACAAGTTTTGTATTTGTTTTAAGAATTTCTTACAATCAAAAAAATGCATGGGCACTTCATTGCCTAAGGTTAAGACTCTACGTAAAATAGCAGTATAGGTTGACGCATTTGGGTAAGCTGTTGATCTTCAACTTGCTTCTAGCGACAAGCAGGAAGTATAGCTTACATGTGTTGAACATCTGTGATATGTTCACCATGTGCTGTGTGTAACTGTAAAATATCAAGTACATACGTCATGTTTACAAACAAGTATTATGTACTAACGATGTAGACACACACCTAGCATCGTTATCATTTTACAGTGAAATGTTTAACCATATTCGCAAAAAATAGTGATTAAAGCTGTTAACAATAGTACGTTGACGCATTTGGGTGAGCTGTTGATCTTTCAATTATAAACTATAAATAATATTATTTAGTAACATACCCAGTAACTTTATAACCTTACAGTGAAATTGTATTATTAAACTGTTAATGTAGCTCTACACATTTGGGATACGTACCAGATCTGTAGGGCGAATGCCCCTCATGCCCTCTTCAGCGCCGCTATTTTCGACATGAAAGAATAACATCAATGTTCAATATTCACAGAATTTACAGAATCAGGTTGGGTATGAATAACAATGAGTATCAATAAAATCAGAACGCATTCACACAAATGAATTTAGTATTAATACGAATGAGTATCAATAAAAAGTACGATATTGGACATTGAGTCATTTCTCTCATTTTTTAGAGTATAAATAGTTCCCCTCATTGGGTTTTTGTTTTATTGGGACATGGAATATTTTCTCTAGATCTTAGAGTAAAAAGTTTCCTCAATTACTTTCTTTCTTTGTTACTTTTAGTATCTGAAATTGAATATTTTCTCTCCTTTTTTAAAGTAATACTATATATACATATAATATATGAGAATGTGCAGTATACCGGTGCTGTTGGTGGGTTATTGTGAACGAGTAAGAGTGCCACAGACAATTATTTCAACAAATATTTGTAAAAGTAAAACAAGACTGATTGACGTTGATTTTTTTTATACCAGAGTATAACCATCTACAATATCGAATACTTCTGTTGTAGACAGATGTGAATAACCTCGCAGAAGGCAACGAATCAACTATCTTGAAAATGGTGACTACGAATGCATTTTAAGCTTTGGACTTTTGTGTACGCTGTCTTAATGATATTCTGGTATTGTACTCCTAATTTTACGTTATCAATGTATTGTATCAATTTAATTGAAAGCATATTGTTCGCGGAGTATTCAATCTACCGTGCTGCAACTAGTTAATATTCATAACCATATTTATATTTATATTATCAATCGATATATCTTATGTTCATCGCTTTTTTGCAGTTTATGTTGCATTCGTTATAATCAAGTCTAAAGTCTAATGGTTACCAACCAAATGTTCACTTGTGACTCGTAAAACATAATATATGGAAACACTAAGACATATAGAAACACTAAGGCGATTTTTAAATATGTTTTAGAAAAAGCATGTTATGTAAGCTTCTCCTAAACTTAAATACCTTAATGAACTTAATAAAGGAGGTACATCATCCTAGGGATGGGTCATTAAAATGTTCTGACAAATAGAGGTGCCTTGATGCAAATTAGTGCTGTTTTTTGCAGCGTTTAAAAAATATACTTTATACTCATTTTATAAGTGCATTTATAGTTCACAAGGATAATTCAGTTTTCTTCAGTTGGGCCGCAGGGGGGGGGGCTGAGTTATTTCCAGTGTCTCAGCGTACAGCGCGGCTTATGTTGTACAATGCGTTTGTGTGATTTCATTCCCCGTAGAAAATTAGAACATTTCAATTGCACCACTGCGTGTCCTTACATAACTGCTGATCATTGGTGGCATGTAATCCTATTTTGAATTAATAAAGTACATATCGTTTTCCTAACGTCAAGTTAATACACAGAGAACTAAGTTAACGTCCATTCGAGATATTTGAAATTATATTGCCTTCGTCACTAGTTGTTATTAATAACATTCCACTTTTACTGTGAGTAACTGAGTAAGGTATAATTATGATCATTCTTCTTATGCTTCGATCACTATGAAGTATTAATATATAACTCAATTGTTTTCAATGCTTACAAGGATCTTCCATTATCAACAAACGAAAAAGTCTTCACAGAAGAGACGATTGCTGATGTACGAAAATTAGCTGAAGCAGCCATTTATGCCAGGAAGAAGAAAAACTATGGCGTCATTGGTGGAAGCTTAGCAGGATTAGTAGGTAGTGAAATGTCAATCGCTGGGGCAATCTTGATTCATTTCACATTTGGAACAAGCATCACCCTAATAGCTTCTGGAGGAGTAGTAGGATTGACCGGAGCTTTTGTGAACATCAGGTTTTCGGTCAAGAAGACCATTGGGGATGAAAAAAGGTTTGAAAAGTTTAAACCTGTTCTTGAAATGTTCGTCAACCTTAATAAGCATTTCGCAATGCAACCGTTACTATCCATTTGCTGCTAAAGTTTGTAAAAAGCCAAAATGAGGCCAGATCCCAATTCGAGGCAATTAGGAAGTGACGAATTAACACAAATAAGAAAGATGAGCAACGAAATAAATCAACTTTATCAAAGAGGAGAGAACCATATGAATATTCGCCAACAATTTTGTCTTCTGGATGGTTGCGTCTAAAATATTCTTACAGAGATGGGTGAAACGCTGAAGCACATGCCCAAAGTAAATGATATTGCAGATTTTGCTGCGGCTGCAAAAGAGGCAGAAAAAGCTTCTTTTGATCATCTTGAAGAGGCAGTTCCAGAAAAAGCACTAAGTGATACGGATATAACATTTCGTGTCTTTGTGAGGCGATACCTTGCCGCTGACACCGAACCTCATGGTGTTAAAGTGGCTGCCCCTCTAGGACAGGTTGGTCAGGCTGCTGCAAAGACAGTCGTAGGAGGAGCAGCAGCTGCAGCTCGCACAGCACTAAAGGCTTTTAATGTAAGTGTTAATCTAATTGTATATGGTTTTTATCACATTGTTTACTTTACATTGTTTAACAGGGACATGTTTATCACTTTGATAAATGTCTAGACGCGTCTACTCTTGAATTTTCAGATAGTTATTGAACAAGACATATGACGACATTAAGCAGGAGTTTGAAGATTTGTGGTTTGCTTCTGCTGCTCAACTTATATGTTACTGAAGCAATGCCAGTTAGTAATTTTAATAATTAAATAATATATTTTGTCCAATAAAATTTCCCCATTCCGAATGTTTCTATTCTGCTGTTTGTTAATCGGTCAATTCTATTCTTCCCAGACCACAGAGGTGACAGTGTAACATAAAATGTTCACTTACATCTTTCATTGTGCACCTTGATAATCTTGACGTCAATAAACTAGATCTAATAGAACGTACGCTTCAGCTTTGAATGTGTCAATAATAACTATAATACCATGGGTGACAAGTGCATGGAGATATGTGATTCCATAGAGCAAAACTATGTGAATACAAAATGGGCCCACCAGGTCTCCGACCGTTTCTCGAACATAGGCGTTGGTCTTACGGTCGGTGTATGAGATGCGGAGTAGTTTTCTCAGGTATTTGGTCTCGAAAGCCTGGATTCGCCTCTCGCTTTCAGCCAGAAGTGTCCACGTCTCGCAACCGTAGTGTAAAATGGAGATGACCAGTGACTTGTAGAGCCTAAATTTGGTGGAGAAGTTGATGTTACTCTTCCAGATCACATTTAGCCTGGTCATTGCTGCTGTAGCTGAGGCAATCCGAATCTTGATCTCTTTTGCAGAGGTGCCATCCTTGGTCAGAGTCACTCCCAGGTATTTGAAACTGGATACTTCCTCTAAAGCCTCGTTGTTCATAGTGATATGAGCATTGATGTTGTTCCTGCTGTTCACTAGGATCTTCGATTTCTCTGTGCTGATTTCCATGCCAAATTTGCCGGCTGTTGTAGCAAGTTTGTTGGTGAGGTCTTGGAGCTCGTTAATGTTGCCTCCCATCAGGTCTATATCATCAGCAAACCGAAGATTGCAGATTGGCCGTCCACCAATGGAGATAGAGGTATGGTGGTCTTGGAGAGTTTCCTGCATGATTCTTTCGAGGAATAAGTTGTAAAGAACTGGAGAAAGTAGACAACCCTGTCGAACACCCACAGTTGTCTGGAAGAACTCTCCTAGCTGGTTGTTCAGAAGAACTGCACTGCTAGAGTGATTGTACAGTGAATGGATGACATGCACGAGTCCTTCCTTGATGTTGAATTCTCTGAGGACATGCCAAAGGCCATCATGCCAGACTCTGTCGAAGGCCTTCTTGAAATCGATGAAGTTGTGGCAGAGGTCGCGCTGATGCTGGAGATGTTTCTCAGTAAGTACCCTGCAGTTGAAAATTTGCTCGGTGGTACTCCGACCAGCTCTGAAACCTGCCTGTTCTTCAGATAGTAAGTCCTCGGCCTTGGAGTTTAGTCGGTTTAGAATGACACGGAGCATTATCTTGCTGGGGTGGCTAATCAGGCTTATGGTCCTGTAGTTTTGACAGCGCCTGAGGTTTCCCTTCTTCGGGAGTGGTATCACCAGTGATTGCATCCACTCATTTGGCCATTTCTTCTCCTCCCAGATCTTCTGACAGAGGGCAGTTAGGGTTATGGTTAACTCCTCGCCACCGCTCTTCAGCAACTCGGCTGGTATGTTGTCCACTCCAGGAGATTTACCTGGTTTAGGCTGTGTATAGCTGCTTCAACCTCGGCTTTCAATACAGTCAGACTGTCCTCCCCTCCCGCAGATCTATTACCATCCGTTCTGGTCTGACCTTGGTCCTCCGTTCGGGGGGTTGTTGGTGGTTCTGCAGTATGGCAATGTCAGGATTGAGCTCGTAATTGTAGAGGTCGTTGCAGTATTCAGTCCATCTCTTCAGAACATCATTGTTGTCAGTGAGGAGGTTGCCGTCTCTGTCCTCCGTGATGTCTGCTTGTGGTAGTGTAGGCTTGGTGAGGGCTTTGAGGGTGTTATAGGCATGCTTGCTGTTCCCTGTCTTCATGTCGCGCTCAATAGCACTGCATCGTTTCTCGATCCACCCTTCCTTTGCTGATTTCATTCCATTCCTTATCGCCTTGTTCATCTGTTGGTACTGCATCCGTGCCTCCTTGCCCATGTTCTTTTTCCCCTTCAGCTCACGTCTCTTATCGCACAGTTCAAGGATGTCATCTGTAACCCATGGCTGGATTTTCTTCCGGTGTTTACCCAGTACAGAGTCGGCAGTGGTTAGTAGAACGTCATTGATGTTGTTAGCAAGCGAGTCTACGTCACTGTCAAGCAGGTTCAGTGCTGCAAACTTCCCTCCGACTTGGGCCTGGAATATCTGGGCGACATCAGGGTCCTTCAGCTTTTCTAGATCAAAACGGATGCGCGGACTCTTGGGGGTGCGTTTGGTCTTCAGCTTCAATTTGAATGACATGAGGACGAGATCGTGGTCGCTTCCGATGTCGGCGCCAGGGAAGGTTCTGGTTTTGGCTTTGTTTATGCTGGATTTGAATCGTTGAGGGGCCAGAATGAAGTCAATCTGGTTGTGAACTCTTCCATTGGGTGAGTGCCAGGTTGCAGTTCTGGAGAGCTTGTGAGGGTGGAGAGTGTTAGCCAGTGTCAGGCGGTGGTTTTTGGCAAACTCCAGGAGTCTAAGGCCTCTGTCGTTGGTGTCGCCGATTCCGAATCTGCCAACTGTCCCTGCCCAGTGCTGGTGTGAGTCTGGACCTACTTTAGCATTCCAGTCGCCTTGGACTACCAGAATATCCTTCCTTGGAACTCTTGCGATGAGGGCATCTAGTTGTTCGTATAGCTCCTCAACTTCATCGTCGTCGTGGTCCGACGTTGGTGCATAGACCTGGATGATGGTCATGTTGTGTGGTTTAGCAGAGACACGGATGGAGATGATCCTGCTAGAGATGGGAGTGCAGCTGATGACACTGTTTGCACTCTCCTTCCGAACGATGAAGGCGACCCCGTTGTGATGTTTCTTTTCCTCGCCGGAGAACCAAATCTTGTGTCCTTCTTCGGTTATCGTTTCTCCAATCCCTGTCCATCTGACTTCCGAGAGCCCAATTATGTCCCAGTGGTAGCGCTGTAGTTCATGGGTCAGCTCGTGAATCTTTCCGCAGGCATACAGGGTACGGACATTCCAGGTGCCTATTGTGGCACCACTTGTTGGTAGTTTTAGAGTGTTTTTCACTTCAGTAGTCCACTTACCACGTCCATCCTGAAGTGAGTCAGTGGAACGCGCGGTCGTTGTTAATCCGGGCCTCGACCGATCCGGCATGGTAATGTTAAGCTTTTCCGTCATGTTTTTTCAGTGGGCTTGTATACAGCATGGTGGCGCCCGTCTCCTCTCCAAGCTGTTGACTGACAACCGAGGTCCAAGGAAAAGAATGGATCGCCCTCAGTCACGTTCGCTTGGTCGTTGAGTCAGATCTGAAACCCAAACGCCCTGGCCGTTGGCCTGCAGCAGCTCGTCCGCCCTGTGGTGTAGCGAAAACATCACCCCCTCACATGGTTTAGCCCGCCTGCTGAGGCGGTGTTCCAGGGTATGGCGCTAGGAGCCACACGTGAGAGGAATCGGGAGATGGGTGAGAACCAGAGGCCTGTTCATCCCACTGACCAGTGGAATGCAGCAGCCAGAAACCAAAGGTGCTATCTCTATCCAGAGCCCCCTATACCCCAAAAAAGTACATGTAAATCATACTACCCAGAAATTTTGAGAGCAATAAGCAAGAAAAGAAAATAAGCAAGAAATATAATGTGGGACCATACTGGCAGTCAACAATATGAATAAAATATGATTCAAAGTTTTTTCCCCTTTATCTACACAGGCTGCTGATGATCTTGCTAGAGTAGGAGGAGTGGTCGCAAAGGTTGCTAGTGGAGTTTCTGCGGCATCGATTGTTTTGAGTGCCGTTGGTATCGGCATAGACTTTGCTTTTCTTGGTCATGCAATATATGATCTTGTTCAGATAAGCAAGGACGAAGACAGAAGAAACGAAATTTCCAGCGAACCGAATGGTGTCGAAAGAACCAAAACAAAGTCAAAAGAGTTGTCGGAGCAGCTCATTGACCTTGCGGAAATTATGAAATTCGTGAATGAGATTTACCGGGCAGAATAACATTTATTTTAACATTAATACGATATTTTAATATGTTGACGTTTGTCAGTAAACTTTCCAATGTATATTTACATGTCTGTTCCACCAACCCTCGAGGTCACAGTGAAAATGGAATCGATTTTTAAAAACAACGTCAGCGAAAATATGACATTGGTTGTCATCCATGGGGTTTCTGTGTTTGCCACAGGCAACGAGGTGCAATACCTGTACAGACGCGTATAGATGGTAACATGGAATACACATAAATATTTATGCCTAAAATATTGGCATACTTCGGCAAGGAATCTTGTCTAATTCTTTCCGATTTTCATAAACAAAAATAAACGACCAATACGACCAAAAAAAATAGATAATGCACGCCTTTGTTTAAAGAAGCCAATGAAAGTATATTAGGTAATGCATAGTAAGTAAGTCGAAACAACACATAGTTGATATCAAACAACGTAACAAGTAGACTAAATAGCACATGTACCGTACTAGTCTACACATCGTATCCACACAGTACATGTATATTCGATCGTTACTTCATTTCGCTAATGTCCACTTTAGCAAGCATGGAAGCAAGTAGTTTCCGCAAAAGAACGAAGGGACTAAGTAATCATCAACAAAGGCACAAAGAACCCAACAGCGAAGGGAATATAGTAAAAGACGAAACTATATCGCCGAAGAGCAGGACATAACGCAGCCTTAGCCGTGCAATAGGCCCAATTCAAATTGGGTCTAGGGCTACCTGAGTTTGAAGGTACCATACATCTGGCGCTGCTCGTGCGGCGACAAAGCTCGCAGTCCTGTCTTTTCATTTTCTCAAATTTTCTACCTCTTGGTCGGGATATCGGCAAAAATTGCTGTTGGTGTGTGTTTGCAATTGTGTACTTTAGTAATGTGCTTTTTATTGCTTTGTTTAACGGGAGGACGATCAGAATTTCAAGATTAACTTTAGGGGAAATAACTTTTGCACAGAGTAGCAAAGGTGATAAGTAACGGGCCCTTATGCTTAATAACTGATATAAGAATTGTTCATATTATTGTTCATCTCCAACTAAATTAACTTTGATCTCTCTATGTTAGGCTCTGATTACTCTTTAATATTCAATATTTGCATGGGGAAACTTGGATATTGGAAATCACATATTAAATAGTTGGTAATATTTCACTATGGGAATCTGTAAACTTAATCAACTGAATTGATCTGGAACATTATTTGTGGACTATATATTATCCAAGTTAAGGTGTCGGTTCAAACAATGAGTATTCCTATATTTACTGTACATCTCAGAAGAAGGGTACCAAACATCTTCGGCTAATAAACAACTCATACCCGATCTTGCTTGGAGCTGGGTCGTTGTAGAGTGAACTACTTTGCATCTGAAGGGGTTTGGGACCGAGGTGGTTAGGTCCGTGTTTGGGTTAAAGTAATAGGAGCCCAAACTACTCAGTTTCATAAACAACTCGGACCTAACCAACTTGGACCTATCCGAGTCGTCCCTTAGACAACTTGTCTATAACCTGTTGGTTACATGGGCCGAGTTGTTTAGGGAATCATTGATTATGGGACAAATTATTTATGCGCCGAAGTGGTTTGGGTCCCTACTACTTTAGCCCTAATACTTTAGCCTCAAACCAACTTTGCCCCGTAACCACTTCGGTCATAACCAAAACGGCTCTAACTCATTCGGCTATAACCAACATTGTCTCTCACCACTTTGGCCCCAAACTAGTTCAATGTTATTCACTTTGGCCACAAACACCCAGTTGGGACATCTGTTTTCTATACTGTACTGTCAATGTCCCGCTTTCTAAACACTCGTAGTGTCAGTATGAGCAGTATCTATATCATGTTTCTATCAGATAAAGGTTAGGAACTGTTTGTACTGTCAATACGAGTGCTTTGAAGCACAGTATGGGAGGACAATACAGACTGTGGTATTAGCACTGGGAAATTGTCCCAACTGGCTGCCACAAACCACACATTCATTAATACGAGGTTGAGCGGAAAAAAGTACGAGGCATCTCAACCCTAACCAGCTCGATAACATAAAAGGTGGGCCGACTTGGTAGTGGACAAGTTGGTTAGGGACCGAGTTCTGCCTCGTCTTTTCTTTATACAACCTCATCTTTGTCAAACTTAAAGATGACGGCAGTTGTCAATGTACACAAATCGGAAGATTTATTCAGAAAATAATTGCTCTAGAATTCAATGTGTGTACTATTAGACTCAACTGAATTTACTTACTGCACATGCGCTCTATACATTTTGCATACTCCATAAAGTGACTCTTGCGTAAATTAACATTTGGCTTCGGGAAAAAAAAGATTCTCGAAGTGACTTCATAGGTGCTTTTGCGGGGTATTCATTGGGTGTTTTAATCAAGGACATTTGGATACTTGGTGAAGGACTCCTAGATCTAATAACTTAGACAAATTAACACATTTTGGTGCTCATGGGACACCTACTGTGCAAATTAAGACGTTGTAAAGAACTCACTTCACAACCTCTTGTTAATGTTGATGTTAATGGTTAATGTTGATCCATTCTTTTATCAGTTTTATTTACCCTGTAAAAAATTCTTTTACAATCAATAACAGAGCACTTAATAATAAATATCAAGGCAATATTTCTGTGAAATTTGTAATGTTATTTAAGTAGGTGTCCTGAATGAGACCACAAATGTAGTATCTAATGGGTCTAATGGATCAAAGCTATCCATTAACAATTAAAGGTACTACATTATTTAAATGAACCAACATCTTGTGTAGCATTTTGATGAGTGGTAATGACAATGCCAATGTTGGCCAGTAGTCATCACTCTTTAATAATTTCTTGACATATGACTGGTCATGTTGATATATCCATGGAACCAGTTGCATCAATAAATCAGTGTTGGTGCCAGTCACTATATATGGCTGATGAAATGTCTGAATTGTAAGAGAATGTGAGGGGGAAACTATTTTTTAATGTACTTATTGAATCAACTTCCAATTATTTCAAATGCTGTTTAGGGACAGCCCCTGCCATCAGTCCAAGGCAATTCGTCCATACAGGGATATGTATGTTCAAATTAAACAAAAAATACCCAGTAATAAATGTGTGCAAATGTTTGAAAATGGGACAATGCCCCCACCCTGCATAGCCACCAGCACTGCATTGTTTCCTCTCCTTTTGAAAAAAGAAAGAATTATGAGGTAATATTTATGGGAGGGGGAATTTAGAGGCATTCTAGCTAATACATAAGGTGTTGATGGGTGAAAATGTCTTGTTTTGCTATTTTAATTTATCATGTTCATTAGCTTTCAGCTTTATTTGTTCTGAGCATCAAATTTAAAATGACTTTGAATGTTCACAAAACAGTAGGACAAATGTACCTACCATTTTACCAGGGTTAAGTGACGTTCTCCCAGTTGCGACTAACATGTTATTTAACCCTCTCTCAGTTCGAAGAGATAAGTGTTCCGTTGACTGCAGAACGTCACTATAACAGGCATGTACGGTAAATTTTAGAATAATTGCTTAGGCTTGGATTATAAAGTTATTGCGATTTATTTTCCACCTCATAAAATGCTTGATATGCATACACCCTTGCTACTATTCGAACATCTATTGTCACATAATACTGAATACGTGCTTGTGCAAAAACGGCAAGGAGCCTTGTGTTGCTAAGGAACAACGAACCATGTCGTCTGCTTTTCACATCTATGTACATGTATGTACAGTCCTGATATGCTGCGTGCGTTCCAGCTGCAGTTCAATACTCAAAATGGCCATTTTGAATTGAAGACTGCTATTAACATTGGGAAAATGTACTACTTATTTAGTTTACACCGTTCGCGTAGCTTCACAAGGAATATGGTAGCTTTGGCATCATAACATAAGTTGTTGTATACATTCCAGGCGACTATAATTAAGAGTTGAATGCAAAAAAGGAGCACATCACATGACCCTCCATGGTTGGTACTGTGACGGTGATGCCATATTCTTTTAAGCAAATAGGTTGTGAAACTTTATCGTCGTAAGATCAGGGAGTTGGTCCATAACGATTCCCTAGTAAGATAGACCGTTACCTCAGTTCTACCCGCGGCTGGCACCCATAGAAGTCTGAAATATTCCACCCCCCCCCCCCCCCCCAAGTGTAGAGCTTGTTTTTGGAGATGTTTTCCCGATTGTGAGTGGTAACGTAGTATTGTGTAATAGGCTTAAAGGTATGCTGTATTGGCCCCAAATATGCTAGATATTCAAATATGGTCCACTTTGGTCAAAATTCTTAGACTGTTTTGATTACAACCTTCGAGGAAACTTTCGTCACTGGGACATTCAGTCATCTTGTGTGTTCCTTAAAAATGTCTGAGAACAATTTGGAGAGTAAAGATCTCCAGGAAAGAACTTTTTGGAAACTTTTTTCAATTACAGCGTGCTGTAATTTGCGGCCTATACTGAATATCTTTAAGCTCACCACGAGGTGACCGAGATTTGCCTCTGACGGAACAAGAACTAAGAACATCGCCTATTTGCTGTAAGTTGCTACCAATAAATGGGTACATTTGTTTATCACACGATTATGTGCTTGGCATGACTAGTAGGTTAAATTGTTTGTTTGAAGAAATCTGGAAATCGAGTATCTTTGGAGTGACAGGGGATACTGCTCGTACAACCATCTGTTTTACCTCCATGGTACAACTAAGAAACTCTAAGAAAAGTATCGTTACTCAACGTGTATTTAAGTAGCAAGAAGCGAGGGATTTGAATTGTTAAAAAGGACATAATATTTGTTGAAACTTTCTATGGGGATTCGATAATGGTGATTTCCTACCACACTGTCAGCCCATAAAAGTTGTGTCATATTTTCAAGGTGGACGAACGTCGCGGATATTTCTTTTAATGTTTTCACATTCCAAACAAATAGTGAGAGAGGGAGATTTAGTGTTAATTCGTGATAATATAACCTTTCACTTTCACAAACAATTTATCTACAGAATAATTTTTGTATCCAAAAGATATGTTTTTGTTAAGCGATCTAGCTGAAACGATTGAATAGTTTTCAGTTTTCTTATGCTATTCTTAGCATCGTTTAGCCTGCATTCTAGCAGCGAGCAAGTTCCAACAAACGCGTGTGTATGCTTCCATGAGTAAAGGTCAACTATAGGTAGGTGCGTAACTGCATAATTCCGTAACTGCGTAAGTGTGAAGACACTTTACTTTATCTTTTCTATTTACCTTTGTTTTGATTAATATGTGATCTCTGTAAAAGTCAGTCATTGCCATAATCTGTGATTATTTTCATCTATATCAATAAAGAATCAGTGATCGAGGCAAATGAATAAATTAGAGATAAACAGTAATCATCCTCTTTTCTTTGAGTTTTGTCTGACTATGTATAGAAGGTTATTATTAAGTTCATACAGCCCTGAACTTTAGAGAAACTGGTCGACGTTACAGTACGTTTTTTGCACGTCTCCTCGTTGACATAGTCACATAGATACTTTCACGATACCTGGACAGTAACTGCATTTCGCCATATCTTTAAATCAATTAAAACTGCCTCTGATGAGGCCCAAAATCCAGGGCTCACGTGCACGTGCTTCCTCTCTTCACCAGACCACATCCGGCCCTTGGTGACCCCAGACTTCCTGGCCCAGTCGAAACAATCGCTTGCTTCCTCATGTAATAGGAAAATCAGTAACCCCTCTCCTCCCACCCCACCCCCTGTGCTAGCACGATCACTAATAGCAAACTTATTGGGCCGCAGCAAACGGGTTTCCTCCAAAATAGATTTATAGGAGAAAATATCAGATTCGTTTTAGACCTTTTAGATTATACATCTAGCCATAATATCCCCGGTTTTTTGTTTCTAGACGATTTTGAAAAAGCGTTTGACAAACTGGAATGGAACTTTATTGACAGCACACTCTCCTACTTCCAGTTTAACGGTAGCTTTAAGACATGGATCAAAGTCTTCTATAACAATAGTAATGCATGTGTTTGCAATAATGGTCACTCTACAGGTTTCTTCCCGGTTCAAAGAGGGGTCAGGCAAGGTTGCCCCCTGAGTCCGTACTTGTTTATTCTAGTTGCTGAGATTTTGGCTTTAAGGATTCAGAATAATAATATCATTAAAGGTATCACTATTTACAACAGGGAAGTAAAAATTATGCAATATGCCGACGACACGACACTTTTCCTTGATGGTAGCAAAGAGTCTATTGACGAGACTCTGCGTATCCTCAATAGACTGAAACTTGCGTCTGGTCTATCAATTAATTTATTAAAGTCAAACTTATTCCCATTAGGCCCGTTCATTACTCGTACTCCACATTTTGTAAACACCCTCAATGTTAATGTCACTCAGGGTCCTTTTTAGGTATTTCGTTTACGAGTGATGGAAATGACTTGTTTCGCTTGAACTACGTGGCTAAGCTCTCCAGACTTAAACATTGCCTTAATTTGTGGTCATCTAGGGATCTGACCCGTATAGGACGTAATGTAATTGTCAAGACTTTTGCTCTGTCCCAACTAGTATTTCTCTTTCTAGTTTTGCCAAACCCTCCTAGAGAGTTCATTAAGGATCTAGAAAAAGGCATCTTTGACTTTATCTGGTCGGGTAATCCCGACAAAATCAAACGTTCGGTTATAATTAATCCGATTAGCGACGGAGGGCTAAAGGTTACTCATGTCCCAAGTTTCATAAATAGTTTAAAGTGTACATGGATTAGAAGATATTGTAATGATAATAAAGGCCCTTGGAAGCTTTTTTTTTAATGCACTTGAACTCCTACGGCAAGAATTTGATTTTTCAGAGTAACTGTTCTAAGAACGATGTAATCAATATAAAAAATTCTTTTGTGAGACAAATTGTTTGTGCCTGGTGAGAAATTTCCTTTAGCCCCCAAAAGAAAAGTTTTGGCAACCAAATGGTCTGGAACAACTCATTTATTCGCATTAACAACAGTACTATAATGTATGGTCATTTGTTTGATAAAAATGTTAAGTTCGTAAGTGATCTCTTTGACAACGCGGGTAAGCCTCTAACGTGCGATCGCTTTAAAGCTAAATTCCATATAGATTCTTTGCCATTTACTATTTACTGGGGTTTAATCAGTTGTATCCCGAAGGAGTGGAGAAGGTCAGGTTGCCAAAGAAACGACTCTTCCAATGTTAATATTGACTGGTAAAACAATGTAATGCGGGCCACCTCTATTTCTCAATTAATTTACAAATACCACTTACGTAATATTTCTAATGTCCCAACCGCCTTAAAGAAATGGATTACAAGTTTTAGGGAGCTAACAGACAGTGACTGGAGCCGCATCTTTAGCATGCCTCGGTTCACTGTGTCCGAATCTAAGCTACAGTATTTCCAATTTAAGTTCTTACATAGAATCACTGCAACCAATAAACTCCTTACCTTGATGGGTAAAGTAGATTCTAGTTTATGCTCCTTTTGTAACGTCGAAGTGGAAAGTTTAGAACACCTCTTTTGGGAGTGTCGCTTCACCGCTTCTTTTATTTTAGACGTAGAAATGCGTTTTCTAGAGAAACAGTTCTTCTTCTCAAAACAAGACATTTTTTGGGCTGGGGTACAGGTGCTATACACCCATACAATTTTCTTATTCTACACATGAAGTATTATGTATATGATTGCAGACTAAAAAGTCGCGTACCAGATATAAATGAGTTTTTCTTTAAGTTCAAGTTTGCAATTACTATCGAACGTTTTAATAATTTGAGATTGTCTAGATCTAGGAAACTTCTCTGACTTGCTACAAGCTTTTGCTCCATGCCAAGGTCTATTCCAGTAATGTTTAAACGATTTGTTATCCATATACCCAAATTATTTGCTTGTCATAGGCTCCGGTTATTAGTTGTGTCTGTTTTTCTGTCAGAACACTGCAAGGTGTAGGTGAACTATAATTGTAAATCTGCGAATCATTGTATCTGTTACTTAAGAATCACTGTAAATATTATATGCAATCTAAATAAACGGAGGAAAAAACAGTTTATACATAAGAAACACGTCATTGTGGTCACTCCGTAGCGTTATCATTCAGTTACTCGTGGGCCATCAGTCGCAAATCATGGGGAATCGACTTATACCGATTTAAATCGACATATACCAATTTCCTTCGACTTATTCCAGTTTCCAGCAGCTTAAATTGACTTATATCGAATTAAATCGACATATACCAATTTAAATCGACATTTACCAGTTTAAATCGATGATATATCGATTTAAATCGGTATATGTCAATTTAAATCGACATATACCAATTTAAATCGATGATATGTCAAATTAAATTAGATATATGTAATTTTAAATCGACATATAACAATTTAATTCGACTTTATACCAGTTTAATTAGATATATACCGATTTAAATCGACATATACCAATTTAAATCGATGATATGGAAAATAAATCGGTATATGTCAATTTAAATCGACATCTACCAGTTTAAATCGATGATATGTCGAATTAAATCGGTAGAAGTCAATTTCCTTGGACTTATACCAGTTTCTAGCAACTCAAAGTGACATATACCGATTTAAATCGACATATCATCGATTTAGCTCATCCTAGCTAACCGAAAAACATGGTGGGCGTGAAAATCTCTAAGGGATTCGCTTTTGGGGGTGGGGGGGGGGTCTTTCACTGCGTTGCCCTATTTCGTGCTTCTGCATCAGTCCTCGCTTTGCTACCGTCTTTTTTTTTGTTCTCACGTTATTTTCTTGATGACAAGATATATTTGCGCCAAACTGTATGAAGTGAACGTGGCGCATTTGCGAGTTACCCAATAGTAATACCAGTTCCTAATACAGGACGATACCATGGTTACCCAATTTACCTAGCTACGTTTATACCTTTCATGCTTAAACCTGATACTTGTCATGTTACGCCTATTTCAATGACAAAACATCTGTTTTTTCCCCTCAATATGGTTACTATACTTATAGCATATATCTTACAGTTCTCATGATTTAATTCAGCTGTGTCAACGGATAGGCTACTGATTTACTACATTCCACTACAAGAGAATATACAAAACACAATTAAATGGGAACAAACATAATAGAAAGTAAATTTGAATCAATGGTAAATAACATGAAAAAAATTGACTTGACTTTACAATATTTCGCATATAGCCACTCATCGATCTTGTAGACAGAATTATATCCTCTCACTCATACGCACAATGGGAGCAGGGACATCCAGCAGGCAAGCAGGGAGAATCCCCTGCTAGAGAGAATCCCCTACTAGTGAGGAGGGAAACTTCGCCTGACCTCTGCCAATCGTAGTTCATGTGATTGAAAGATTGAAAACAGGTGTGCCACGATTGTATCACTCCCTTTAGTTTCGATCTAATGTCGTTAGTTTTAAATACATAGAAAGGAAAAAGCAGCATATAGCTCTGTTATGATTGTATGAAGTGTATTTTTTTCAGAGGGAATTTTTTATAAGACTGCTTTTCCCTTTTAGCTTTCCTTCCATTTCATGGCGGTTAGTTCTTGGGATCAACGTAATCTCTAATCCTCCATGACTTGAAACGGAATATAAAGAATCTTTCTATAGTTCACATGTTCTCATTGGTTCTTCCTTCCTTTTGACACTTACAACACTTACAATACTTTGTAACATGATGTTCTTTTTTTTCAAGATTAAATTTGTTGCATGAATAATTTTGGGTCAGGTGATGAAATTAAAGTTAGTTAGGGGGGGGTAGGGGGTCTCCGTTGGCCCATAGTCTAATTAAATATAATGGTCCCACCCAATTTTGAATGTTTTTGATGATAAGATATATTTGCCTCAAACCGTATGAATTGAGCGTGACACATTTGCTTGTTACTCAATGGCAATATCAGATCCTGATACAAGACGATACCATGGTTACGTACATAAGGTTACCCAATTTACCGAGCTACGTTTATACCTTTCATGGTTTTTTATTTTTGTCATGTCACGCCTATTTCAATGATACAACATCTTTTGTTAAACACAGTAAAACAGAGTTCTGGATGCCGAAAGACAAATAATAAATTAAAGCAGAGTTCTGGATGAAGTATGTCAATTATTTCAAACCCACACTCTATGAGAGGTGACGCAAATACCTCTTTTCAAATCAATAGGAGGAGGAAACTTAATTTTTATTCCGTTCGTTTATTTCTTTGTTATAGAGATCTGATCTGACATACAATTTTCATGGTTCAGTAACGTATCGGCAAATGAAATGAGAAGGAGGGGCGGCGGTGAGGGGAGAGTAGCTACAACCTGAAAGGGTTGCTATTGCCTCCTATAACTTATGCTTTATAGAGATTTTAGCTGCTGATAGAGTCGACCATTTCAGAGTGTTGACTTGTATTACACATATAGAAGCTATAAAAACACCCAAACCCCGTCCTCGTCACCGTCCCTTTCACCGTCCCTTCCTCATTACCATTCAGTTTTTCAAAATGCAACAATTGTTTCATTTTGTAAACAACGTTGGCTGATAATAGATCAAAATTTGATAATTAAAAAAATGATTCTAACATTTTGTATCAAACTAAATACACACTTCGTATGGGGGGGGGGGGTATACACGCAAATAACGCAGTTTCAGAGGATCAATAAACACATCTAGTCACTTGACGAATTCCCAATCACGCGTGTTTCCCAAATCTTCTTGCATAAACTCCAAACCCTATGAATCCTGTTCGGGTTTCGAATAACCGTGCTATTTCCAGCCATTCAGATCCCTAAATAAGATTAGTCACATGAAGTTAACGTGTTTGATTTAATAAGCAATGTCCCTTCCTCATTCAAAACGGTACTGAAATGTGAATATGTATTGTTTGTTAAAATTTTAAGCTTACTCCAGTTCATGATCGTCTGCATAGAATATAGCTGTAAAAGGACACAACTTACAGCAAGAACTCTCTTGCGAGCGATATCTTAAGCAACCTTTTGTGAATAAGAAGATTTCACGGAATCCGTTTTTCTTTTACTGCTTGCTTCGAAGTCATCGATAGTATCGGGCATAAGCCTATTGTACATTTTACGTCTTGGAAGG
>KN882947.1:108373-121032 GCA_000934455.1 Apostichopus parvimensis
TACTGGGGTCGGACTCGGTCGCTCCTTTTCACAAATAAGTATGACGTATAAACAAATTAACAAAATCGTCCTTTCCGAAGGACTATGTCTGCCCAATGTAGCGAAAACGCCAGAACTATTACGTAAATAAAAAAACAATAATAGCAAACGCAAGACTTCCCCGGAAAGTCATTAAGCATATTATTGCATACTGCAACAATATATTGTCAATTAGCAACAAATGAAACATTCCTAAATCTTATAAGGCGGAGTGTATAGCCTAGTGTATAGCCTAGTATAGAGGCGGAGTGTATAGCCTAGTGGTTAACGCCGGCGTCTCCCAGTCATGAGATCCCCGGTTCGATTCCCCGCCGACAGCAATGTGTGTCGTCTGGCAAGGGTGTTGTTCAATAACAACTTCCCGACATGGACGTTAAATGGATGTGTGCCGAGAGATTGGCTTCGGTCAGCTTGCGAGTCTATAAGCCTTCATGGCTTCTTTCGCGAGTTCCTGCTTGCGGGAAGATCACATATACATACATACATACATACATACATACATACATACATACATACATACATACATACATACATACATACATACATACATACATACATACATACATAATCTTTTTGGAGTAAAAAATGATGAATTACGCTCGCATCAACATGTCATCATTTCAACATTGTGCAGCAAGAGGATAAATTGCTGCTAAATTGCAGAGAAAAATCTTAAAATTTTGACAGATCCTTAAAGTTTCAATAGTGAGATAATAAACATGGGATTCTGATTTAACTTAAGATTATTTTTTACACTTTAACACCTTCCCGGTAAGTGACGCAAAAGGGAACACATAGTGTATGCATCGAGTCTAATGTACTTCAAATTGAAAGAAAAAACAAATAATATCTACTAATAATTGTTTTGTTTAAAAAAGGGACCTAAAATATAACAAGAACTTTATCAGGGATGTATGTTATACATCTCTGTATCCCAAAGTTGTATCATTAGAGAGATTTTAAAAGTTTTCAATTTTGACTCAAAAATGAACAAAATCACAAGGCTACCCTTAGAAAATGTTTTGAGCCAAAAAAAAATGAAGTTTCATCAATTTCTTCGAATCTCATTCAAATTGGATTTAGTCTTTATTTAACCAGATGGTGGAATCTTGGTAAAATATCATTTAACAGTTAAAAATTTCTCAGCCTATTGATTAAGATCAACACGTTAAATGTCTTAACCTAATTCTTAGACCTTTTGGACTATCAATCCTCTCTCGAATTAGAATGGTATTAATTAACTTGACGTCATAATCACGTGGTTCCAGTCTCCATGTAAGGACACTGGGTTTGATAGGTCAATATAGTTGTCAAATTGGCTAACTTATGCTGTATCTTTTCTTTCTAAAACGTTCAATCGCTGGAAAATCGCAGTAAAATTTATACCATCACTTTCAAAGTAAATGACACCATTCCGTAAAGGTGTATCTACCTGAAGCAACCGGAGCAGGGAAAATTTAGATTTGCCTGCTCCGCCCCTCCTTTGAAATGAAAGAACACGTCACTACTTAATTGCCTACAATTAACGAATGAACATTCCCAGGACATGATTACGACGTTGGCTTTTATTGACTCACCCTTCCCTAATGTAAGGACATGTTGTGATCTGAGTAACTCAGCAAGATATCTACATCTTTATCGTCATTTATAACATTTGTGAATGCATAAATATGCAACATATTCTGTGTTTATACAGAACATCGAAAATATTGTATTACGCAATAAAATACGCATATTGTTACATAATAAGCCAAAGAGAGACTTTTCGACTGCGAAAGGTAAACGAAACGGTACTTTTCTATCAGTTTTGCGAATGATAATTTACGAAAAGACTCAAACGTACGTCACGTGACCAATATGCACTAAAAATTAATATTGTCAATCAGAATTGCAAAAACCCTTTCCTTTCATCGTGTTTAAAATAGAAGAGATGGCGCTGGTTAAATAATAGTTTTGTAAATATATTTAATTTGTGATGGCACTATTGGGAAGTTGGCTTCTTTAGGCTCACATCACGTCCTTTCTCCGCCTCTGCTCTGTATGTTCATTGTACTGTGTCATACATATACTTGGAAAAAATTTAAATCCACTGAAGACTCCGCTCACAACTCTACAAAGCAGCAATTCTGAATAGGTCAAAATAATCTGGTTCCTGTGGTGAATTTGAACCGGGAACAGATAGTGGAAAATGGAAAACTCGCGAAGGCCACTGCGTGATCATTGCGAATGCGTAGGTTTCGCCTCCAGATTTATAGCCTACAACGGTATAGCGTCAAAGATGCGCTAGATCCATTACTCCCATACCATTCAAAAACAGTGAAGTCAGTACACGCACGAGGATACACACGTTTGTTACTGTATGATTTTTTGCAGTGCGTCCGTACCAGAGCCGTATATTTTCTAAATATACGGCTCTGGTCCGTACCAACACTGCGATGGAGCCAACTTGCGCCTATACGTGCGCGCATTCGGCAACCGATGCGCTATAAAAAGGTCTCTGTATAGTATATGTTTCGAAGCGCAAACAACAGATCTCGGAGCGTAACTCGTTGAAACGCACTGAGTGATCATTGCGCGAGCGTTACTGTACATGTGACGTCACACAGAAATGACATGGACAACGACGATAAACATTAAAGGTATATATGTAATGTAATGTTTATATTGCAATTGCTCTTCGTTGAAGTTAAGTCTATTGTGCGATTTCTCAAGATGTTCTTTACATTTTCACTGGCAAGCTACTATGCTTCCTCTTACATGGCTAGGAAGTTCACCAAATTCCTGGCATATGGGCGAGGTAAGTTATGACCAACAAATATATGTTTATTGTTCCATTTTAAGTCGTTATTTTATGTGGAACGTTATACAAAGGATGTCCTCGGGTTATTTGGAATTTCTTGTATTGAGAAATGATACTAACTTTATAGGACAATTAGTTCAATATAGACATCATCTCACATGTTAAATATCAGTTTATCAAGTTTGTTCTATTTGATGAACCCCCTTTGAGTACAATTGCTACAGGATATTACATACGCCAATAATATTAATTTTGTGTACGATTTTATTGTTATCGTGTTTTATACGGTAACTGTAAGTCCGAATAAAGCGTTATACCTATATAACGGGATTTTCAAATATTATGTTTGCTTCACAAACAATCCAATCAGTTGAATCTGATAAAACATGTCATCACTTAATAGGCCAATCTCAACACATAATTTGGAAGAGTGTGTAGGGGTGGGGTAACGATGAAGTGCTGTTGGGGCCTGGATGGCTAGGCCACCGTTACTGTGTACGTGACGTATTTCATTAACGACGTGTTTTAAAGTAAGTGAATGTAACATCGATTGTCAATATTGAGAAGGCAGATTACTGAGAGAAATTGTCCAACGATCATAATTTGCATTTTAATGCCTTATAAAGCGTTCATAAAAGTTCCCTATATTCAGTTCGTTCGACAGGGAGGCAGGTTGGGTCTCTCTCTCTCTCTCCCTTTCAATTAAAGTTTTCCATCTTTCCGCCCGCCCCCCCCCCCACCCTATCCTTACTCTTGAGGAGTCCAATATATCTTGGTAACATGAATTGCTGATCTCAGTCAACAGTGTTTCTATTTTATATGCTAAGCAAAATAAAATAGCTAGCCCAGCACACACCCCGTCCATAGTGACGCCTAACAAGACTTATATCAGATCTCTGCATACAATGTTTCTGATTCCATATATTAACCAAAATATAAGGCAAGTCATTACAAGAAACTGATTTCATCTTCATAGTTAGTCAGATATATTTTCCTTGATCCTCAGCTCAATACATCCTCCCAGAAGGATGTTACGGGTATCGTCCTCCGTTTCAAGGTAAGGTGTAGGTCAAAGTCAAATTACGTCATCCAATTATGGTGGAGCATTTATATCACGTGATTAATAGATCCATTAAATAGAGGAATGGTATCTTGGCAAGTGCCTTAAGTAAAAGTTGTTTTACTGGAAAGGGAAAGGAGATGTGGGAGTGGTGGCTATAGCGTACAGTATGATAGCTTAACTAGGTCAGGGCTTGGATGGTAAGGAGATGAACCGAGCTTTGAGAATCGGGTTATATAGTTAAGCATTCTCCCGGTGTGATTCCTTTTATAATTTTTCCTTCGCCGGTGGGTAATTAAGGAAACGATAGGACGACCGTACACTCACATAGCACTACCCACCCACCCGCCCTCCCCCCCCCCCCCCCCCCCGCCTCCACGATATACATTGAAATTATTGATAAGATTTCAGTTATTCCTGTCTCCAAGTGAAGCTAGTGTATTTTAAACAGACTTCTTGTTATCGTTTTACTTTTTATTATTTCTACATAGATCTACAACGGAAACCCTTCAATCGGGAATTTCCCGTGACCGAAGAAAATATTTCTTCGCTCCTTTGCTTTCCATCAGGTATTTCTCAAAATTTCTTTTCATAATTTGTTTCGTTAGTTGTTGTGTTAACGCTTTCCTTACTTGCTCTCTTGTATGTGCGTGCGGGTGTGTGTGTTCGTTTACTTCTCATGTGACTCTATCATACATTCTCTGTTTTGTTATAGAGCAAACCCTGCGCATGCGTGAAGATCTTCTCAACAGTAAGCTTATCACCTCTTTATGAATATTCATATTATATACTGTCATTTAAATAGAGAGATGACATCCTTATATAAGTTAAAATTTGAATGTCAACAATACTATTATTAATTACCTTCTCTGTTCCTAATTAGAGGCTATCTTGATGGATACTTGATATCCAAACTTAATACGCTCGTTAAAAACCAACAAAACATACTTATTAAACACAGACTTTAGTATAAACCATGTTGTTATTAACATTCTCTTTTCCTATACTTAGGCTATCTTGATCTCACGCTTCAAGACCAGCTAAAACTCTACCCTGACTTTGGGCTGGCAAACCTTGAAGGTGAGTTGTAAACTTGAGATCTTGTATTGAAATAAATACACATATGATAATTATTTAACTCATAGAACATGAACAGGTGGTTAGACTATTTCAAAGACGATACGATAGTTTTAGTTTTCTTTTCAATTATCTTAAGTTTAGTTACTATTATTTTTTTGGTCCACAGAGTGTCTCCTTCACAGACTTTCTTCAAGTATTCCTCTCGATTACAAGAACGGTATGTTACGCTTACATATATCAGTATTATCAAGTGTAAGACAGACCAGACTATTCATGAAACATGCTATCCGTGTTCGGCCATCTAACTGATTTTAATCTTTATACTTTCAGATCCAGCGAGAATCTATTTTATTCCAAATTCCTGTGACTTTGGGATCATTTATTTACCTCGAAGTGAGTTTGATTGTTTTAAAGCAAGATTTCATTGAATGTGTTATTTTTTTACCAAATTTGATAGAATTCTAATTAACAACTGGGTCTTTGTATTATCCACATCCCTTCTCTATACTCCCAACCCCCCCCCCCCCTATCCAACGCCATTTCTTTTCGTTCCTTATACCTCCTCTTCAATCATTTCACTGACATGCTCTTCTCTTTCCGTCACTCCCTTTCCCCTCTCCACTTCCCTTCCGACGGAATGTTGAAGCACTTTCACTGTGTCTAAAAATACTTGCATGTATTAAGTGGTCTTAGTAGATATAACAAACTAATATCATCAACTTATTGTGACTTCCAGAGATGTGTAGAAGGTGATCAAGTGGTAGTCTTTACTGGGTGACTGACACGCTGACTATTTATGGCAGCTTCAGTTTTCCGTATGATTACCATGTCCAGTTCCCTCGTTTTACATCAAACTCTACAAAAGCATTAAGTGTTCTTAAAGTGTCCCAACTGTTCATATCACATATACTTCCATTTAATGGAATTTAAAGTATAACCCTAAAAAACGAGCCTAATTATTTAGTGTCTTATCGAGAAGACAAGGTTCCTTCTGATATAAGAGGAGTAGCGACATTCCCCCCCCCCCCTCCATCCCTTACCCCTTACAGATTATTAGCGGCACTTTTTTATCTGAGTAAGCTCTAAAATAAGCCTCAAAACATTTTCTTTACAGTAGAGCAGTACACGACCCCTGCTGCCTTCGAGATGCATCAACAAGATGATTCTACCTCTACCTGGTCTGGTAAGATATATTTTATTTCCACTCAGTATTTCATAATTTTTGCGACTTTTGTATATTATAAACGGTATGCTTTTAGTCAGTACTGCATTGCATGGAACTTGTGAGAGAAACTTCTTTGTTCACAGTAAATCGCCAATGAGTAAAACGTAAGAAAATATGGAAGAAATACAAACTATCATTGTCAAAAAATTGGTTTTTAACTTTATAAAACTTTAGCCAATTTTATCCACGCTGCAGATATTCAGGGCCAACACACTCAACAGACCACAACAACGAGATGTGAAGGTAAAGTAACACTCACTGTAGTCGGTAGGCTATAATATATGGTTACATTATATTAAAGCATTTAAGTATATCTTCTTTCTCAAGACAGTGTGGTGGGTGGGGTTCGGTTACTTGGGAAAGTCTCTGCAGTCCCGTGTCAAATAGTTACTTGTAATTATCACATTTTGATGAAAAAAGTCATATTTTTTCGCTTTTCAGGTTACACCCTGACTTTCTACCAGTATACCTTCAAAAGCTCAACTGGTGAGTATTGGGTGAAGTTGAATTACGTTGCGTGCGCAAGAAAAGTTAATACTCTTTAAATATTAATCTTTCATTTCTTTCTATCATTTCTACTCAAGATAATAAACATGAGATTTATGTAATAATTTTTTCTTTCAAATATAACATAATTTGACAATCTTTGCAGGCCCTGATCAGATCCAAAAAACCGAGGAAACTCTAACAGGTGAGAAAGATAGATTGTTTGTTTACATCAAGGAGTTTTGATTGATATTTATTTTAAATTCTAAACCATAATTTTATAAATTCTTACTTCAAAATGCTTCTTCATATTTCTTTCAGATCCAACCGGTACCAAGACAGCTACCAAATACATGTACTATTGGACTGGTAAGTACCGTCTTATTGTGTCACATATCCTTGCCAAGGTGTTTCCATCTCTTTGGAGATTCTTTTGTCGGAGGAGGGGGGGTGTGGGGGTACCTTATGCTCAATATATACTGGAGGTATAGAAGGGGATAAAAGTGATGGGGAAGGATTACTTCATGGAGCTATTACGACTCCTTGACTAATTACAACAAGTACGTATATACCCCGAAAGTCATCGACACTGTGAATATATTGTTTAAGCGATATTAATGGATTCCTCTCTCATTTCTCTGACAGATGGAGTGTCTTCATACCAACTGAAGGCGAATAAGATAACAACTCAAACCGGAGGTTGGTTATTTCAATAATAATAATAATAATAATATTATTAATAATAATGATAAGGAACCATGAATATCGAATGCCAAATTATCTTATATATCAAGTATTCTTGTAGATGTATAATATCTTTGTTTTCCTATTAGTCTGTCATATAATGATGTTACATTATATATTCTGTGTTTACAGACGGACAAACTATCACCCATACACAGGACATTCAACAGTGTGATTACTCTGGTGAGTAACCTACTGTCCATTATTTTACTATTATTTATTATTTTGCCCAATTACTAATTTATTTATTATTTGAAACAATCATAAGACATAATTAGACATAAGAATGTGTTTATCAAATTTCCTCATCTTTCCACCAGTCCACTCAACCTACTCTTCATCACAGTACAAAGCATAAAAATGGAAGTTGTAACGCACACTACTTCCGTATAATATCGATACGGTTTCATTTGTAATTGTTAAATAATCCATAATTTGTTGTAAATTACTCTCCTCGTTCAGTTTTTGGGATTGGCAAGGAAGAGCTAAGCCACATCACTGATAGCACTGTAGTAGGTAAGTAGCTATATACCTCTGTCAGTGATATACATGCATTGATATACGATCGCACAGCGATAGAAAGAAGTCCTTACCTTTGATAATGTCGTGATTACGTATATAACCTTCCTCTTGTCAATCCATCATTGTTAGTCGTTATAGTTTATGGAACGCCACGCAGTGTAATTCACAAATTTTATAATTTGTTTCCCTTCTTGTTTTAGCTGGAAAGCAAACAACAACAAACAAACAATTCAGTTTGCAGACCAGTGTTGGTAGTGAGTTAGTTTTATTTATATAAAATATGAATGAAATTAATCTTAACATAACAAGATCTGCTCTTCTTAAAGTTAAAGACTTCAAAAGATAAATAATCAAGTTTGTCTTCAAAACTCGTATATTAAACTTATTTTATCTTTCTTTGTTCTTTATGTTGTTATATTACAATAGTTTGGTATGACATTTGCTACACTAACCGAAAATATATGTACTATAAACAGTTTTCCATGTAAAGGATAAAAATAAGAACACGTGAACCGGATGACAGTTAAAAGGTTTTACAAATTGCAGTTTTGTAATTAACTTGATTTAAATCTTGTATCCTCAGACGGGACAACATGTCAGACTCAAACTCAGAGTGGCTCGGAGGAAACTGTATCAGGTATGGTTTAGTAAAGACCGTTAACCTTCATGTCTAAGCAATCTTTGCGTAAACTAATTTTTACGAAGGTAATATTCTTATTTTGCTCCAAATGTCAAGAAAAAGAATTAACCTTTCACACTCTTGTTTCTATTATTTCATAATGCTATGTACCTACTTTATTAAGTATGGTAAATGAGATAATGTAAATCACTTGAAGTAACAAACATTTTGTATTAAAGACTGTGTCCCGAGGCTTACAGGTATCAAAATATAATAATTACTTCTAAACCTTTTGTATTTACTTCCAGATGATAACGTCACAACTAAAGTATATCAGGATCAGCATATCTCAACTGGTGAATGATTTTTATCAGAAATAATATTGATTCAGTCATTTAGTGATATATTACAGTAAATATTCGTATCATAAGTAATAAAGATCGAAAAATACAGTTACTCTGAGGATCGTGAATCTCTTAAAAGCATTGAAGACTCGCCCCAAACCGCTTGCCGCCTTCTGAAAAAAAGTTAACTTTTCGTTGCTTGCAAGTGAAGTTTTCTTCTTGTCGCTACAAAATGCAGACAGTAATGAAACGTGATACCTTGCTATCTTTAATCTGGACCTGAGATGTCCATTGCTGCTGTGTACACTGTGTTGTGGGTACTGACCGTAGCTGCATGTAGTGACTGTACACTAGTGTCTAATTACCGACGGTAGCAAGCTGAGTGTGTATTTTCTGGGATCGATGGTGGTGTCTAACACTTCTGTTACACCTCATTCGAAACTAGGTCAGATTACCGGCATCATACGTTTCTTTGTGCCCGAGACTTTACTCCCTTTAATATACATAAACATAAATCAATAACGTTACGATACCTTCGCGCTTGTAATACTTCTCATCATGGTCAAGGGGATATCACAATAGGCTATAGTATACGTTGTTGGTGTTGCTTTGATCATTTCTTTTTAGTAGTGCCCTTCTAATACCATATCCTTGCCTTACATATAGATGGAGTTTCATCCACTGTAGTGACGTCATCAAGCCAATCGACCCGCACAGGTAATTATGAATCGATTATGCAAATAAATATAAACGTTACTTTTCTGTAGGAGTTGTATGGGATCTTTATTCCATTAAAGGATTCATCTAAAAAGTTAAAGAAAAAAACCTTTCCAAAGCGATGTTGCAGTCGTTCATTGTACGGGTTTTCAGTGGCGCAGCTAGACACATTTTGCCAAGGGGGAGGGGAGAGGGGGCGGGAGGCAATGACTTTCTAGGGGAGGGGCAGTCAGAACCTATATTTCTAAAGGCCAAGTCCTGACAATTTACATATCTTATATATAGCCGATGATGTTTCCTTTGTTCTCCGTCATAGGCCGATTAGAGACAAATAAATTTATTTTGTATTTTCTTGTTTATAGATGATACTTACTACAACCACAGTTTGTCAGAAACGACTACGAATGGTAATTATTTACTCATCTCAATTGAACGATTTATGTATAGCCATGTTAGAAACATTCATAACATTATTATCCATATCACACAAAACAATAATTGTAACAAACATTGACAGACACATCACGAAGATTAAATTTTCTTAAATCGTTCGATCGAAATATTAAAAAAAAAATCCCTGCGAAGTATGCTATCAGAGTATCGAGAAATTATATACAATTAAACTTGGGAATATTTTCTTACATTTATCGATGAGAAGTATACGCAGGCTTCTTTATTTTAGCAGTTTGATAAATGTTTATGGCGCAAATCGGGGTAAAAATTTGTCCTTTGCAATAATTATAAAATTGTATATTTATTTTACAGATGGAAGTTACGAATACCAGGCTGAGGAGATATACCTACGACAATCAGGTTTGTATATTTACTTCAAAGATTCCATTTATTTAAAATAAGTAAGCTATTCTGTATAACAGAGCTTTAACTATTGATTGGACTATTAAAAGATTAGTTTACACATGTTACCTATTTTAGTAGCGTGGGTATATATTCCTTGGGCTACGTAAGTGACCGTGCAAATGATTTCAAAGTGTGTGCTTGTGGAGGGAGAGAGGGGGGAGGCTATAATTGGATCCAAACGCAAGTTAATTTATACTATATATAATAAAAACTTTTTGAACTTCTGTGTGTTAGCAAAAGGGGTTGTACACTCCACATACACACTTATATACTGGATCCCCGCCTCAGAACGTCCTGCATGGGCACAGATGAGTGGTGTTATTCTTTCCCGACTGAATATCTCCATACTGAACGTTCTTCCCACGACTGACGATGAGATGGGCGCAACCACGCACTTGCCCCCTCCACCTTTTGCAAACCGCTTAGTTACTATTTTCTTTATCCACAAAACATGTTACAACAGATTAAATCATGCGAACGAAGGCGCATCGACTTTAATTTTTTCAGCTACTTTTTGATCTTTTGGATCTCCTTTGATTTACCAACAGATGGTTTTATTTTCATCAAACAAACCTACCCAGCAGGGAAAGGAGACGACGTGTTCACTTATGGTATGCATGGTCATATAGTCTGTTTTCCTATGTATTCATATCGAGATGATTTAAATGAGAAAATATCAATTTATTGCCGCGTAATCGTGAATTTATATTTTGTTCCCATGTAATACATAAATTGCTTATGATGAACCACATATATAATGCACCATATATATATATATATATATACCGTCAGGTTGCTAGTTTTACTAATTTTTTGATCATTTACAAGGTAGGAGTCACTCATAAGAACCAGTAAAAACCTGTACTTCTTCCTTTGACAGTCAAGTTTTGTTTTGCGTCAGTCAAAAGTAATATTCTGAACTACTCATGACCTTGTTTTGCCTATTGCACTTTTAAGGGTTGATTTCTTCTGTTTTTAATTTCTTTAACAGATGATCGTCACCTTTACCTGCAGTGCTGATGACATTTATCTCAGGGGTAGGGGTGGGTGACATTCGGGTGCATCAGGGGTCGAGGATGGGGTGTTAGTGTTATCACAATGGAATGGATGTGGAAAAGCGCGTTTCATGTGTCCGCCGACATAGCCTCCTATCGCTGGCCTCCCTGTGATGTCTGGAAAGCTGTGCAGTCACACTCATTCACTGTTGATACCCTTTGTCACAATGTAAACTGCCAGGTCTCTCGTCTGTCCTTCATTACAAGCACTAGATTCACATAACCCTCCTGTTAACTCGACCAGCTCCATCTAAGGGAGACCACTCCCGAAGTCGTTTCATCATCCCTTACGTTGCTTTCACATCTTCATCATCCTTGGTGTGGATGGTTCTTTACTCAGTAGTCCATCCACTCTTTCATGTAAATGCAAGTAGAGGGAGAGACTGCGCCACCCTTTGCCGACATAGCCTCATATCGCTGGCCAGATGTGATTTCTACATTCCATGACGTCATCAAGACATCCATCCATGTTCATATCTTCCACACAAAAATTGTCTCGTGATCTGTTTGTTTCGTTGTAATTGTCAATATATTGTTTGTATTTGTAACTCATTATTTTTGTTTTCTTTCTGTCAAGTTGTTTGTTTCAAGGGAATTATAAACGGGAATTTTACATACAAAACACACACACAAATAAACACATACACACATACACATACACACACGCCAACCTGAATACATAGGTTCCTTTGCTTTTAGCAAGGAACCAAAAACGGACAGGTTTATGATAGTTACAATTTGTTATTCTTGTGAACTCAGAAGAGAGAACACCTTTCACAATAAGTGAACAAAAAATTGCTTATTATGAAGCAAACCCCAAGTACACACACTCACAACGAGGCCTAAGCAAAAGCATGACAAACACTTTTTGGAATGAATATCTTTCTTTCCCTCAAAAAACCACAACTTCTCAAAAGAACCAACATTTCTTCCAATCCTTTGATGATTGAATTTGTTTTCAAACAAATAAATCATAACAATCAACCGCAAATTACAGAGTTAACAACCCTCCTGTTACAAAGATTTTCTTGCTGAAAGTAATCAATGATGCGTTTCCAAATTTCCTGTGATTTGATTGTCTAATAGTCCTTTACCAATTGTCTGCAGACA
>KN882947.1:151379-170325 GCA_000934455.1 Apostichopus parvimensis
GGTCCTACATGTACCCATAATAAAGTAACCAACACTATAGCCAACACTTTTGTGATCACAAATTGTGATCGGATTTTTGATTGGAAGGCACTTTTGAGATCTGAATATGGCGTTGAAAATGTAAGAAATATAAGGTCACCTACAAGCGGGTCAACAGATATGATAACATTGGTGACCTCAGATCACATGACCGTTTTAAGTTTGAAAATGTTCCACCACCCCATTCACAACTTGTCCCAAAATATCAATCGTGTCAGACCTTGGCACTGGGAGTTAATTGCATTAAATGTCTACAAATGAACTTTGAACTTGTATAACTTCACAAAGGTCACCCGGGGTCTGCCCATTGACATTTTTGATCGATGAGACCTAAATAGAGCATCAAAACTGTAAAAATTCAAATATTTTTTCTTTGACCATTTTCTCCCACAAAATACTATTTTTTTTAACATTAATTGACCTTTGGTGTCCTTGGATCACATGACCGTTAAGTTTGAAAATATTCCCCTATACCATTCGCAATTTTTCCCAAAATATCAACCGTGTCACACCTTGGCACTGGGAGTTATTGCACTAAATGTCTGATAATTAACTTTGACCTCATATAACTTCACACACAAAGGTCACCTGGGGTCAACCTATTGACATTTTTGATTGGTGAGACGTGAATATAGCATCAAAACTAAAAATTCAAACATTTTTTTCTTTGCCCATTTTCTCACCCAAAATACTAGTTTTTTTAACATTAATTGACCTTTGGTAACCTCAGATCACATGGCCGTTAAGTTTGAAAATATTCCTCTATATTGCCCCAAAATATCAACCATGTCACACCTTGGCACTGGGAGTTATTGCACTGAATGTCTGAAAATTAACTTTGACCTCGTATAACTTTACACACAAAGGTCACCCGGGTGTCAACCTATTGACATTTTTGATTGGAAGGTACCTTTGATATCCAAATCTAGCATCAAAACCAAACATTTTCTTTTTCGCCCGTTTTCTCCCAAACTAAGCACATTTTTTCTAATGTGACCTTTGACCTTTTGACCTTGGTTTCAGATGTAGTTTGATCTCCTGATTCCAAAAATCAACACGACAAAGTCTGTACAGCCATCCTAACTCCGACCAAAAACTTTGACCCCAAATAACTTCGCACACAAAGGTCACACAGGGGTCAACCTATTGATATTTATGATCAGAAGGTACCTTTGACATCTGAAAATAGCATCGAAACTGTAAAAATCCCCAAAACATTTACAGGTCACCAGAGGTCAAATTGAGGTCAAGGGTCACCCCGATGCGGGTTGACAATTAGATTACATTGAAGCAACTCCCAACCCTAACGGACAATTTGTTCTCAAGTTATCGCAAAAATACTCGTTTTTCAACATTAATTGACCTTTGGTGACCTTGGATCACATGATCGTTAAGTTTGAAAATATTCCACTAACCAATTCACAACTTGTCCCAAAATATCAACCTTGTCGCACATTGGCACTGGGAGTTATTGCAGTTTTAGTATTTTGGGGTTTTGGACCATAACTGACCTTTGGTGACATTTGTGGGCACCAAAAACAATAGGGATCTTCCTCTTACTATGTGCTATCCACCCACCAAGTTTGATCATGATCAGTCATTCCCTTGTTGAGTTATCGTGCATACAAGCTAAAGCGTCACACACACACACACGCACACACCCGCACACACATGCCGAACTTGACAGTATAGGTTACTTGCACCCTAAGGTGAATAACCAAAATAATGAAAGAAATCAGAGGCCAGTGTTGTTTCTTCCAACTCTCTTTATTCTTCATGATAATAATGTGACAATTCGCTTGTATCTTCTAGCAAAGGCCAAAAATAATGTCCCCGAATGTCCCAAAACAGGGGTGCAGCCAAGTATTTTTCTGCTTGGGGGAAGGGGGAATGGGAGCTTTAGCCTACTCCCAGAATAAAATGTCCAGTGGACAGTACACAAATATATATAGCAAGTATGTGTGGTACAACATGAGCAGACAAAACTTTTTAAACACTGCTTTAAAAGTTTCAACATATAACACTTTATTGCTTTCTCAAAGGAGAGGGGTCACCCATCCCCTTACACCCCAACCTTCCCCCAGTACAAAAATAGTGGTTGCATCCCTGTCCCCCAAAATATCCATTATGATCATTATCGTCTGCTTCAACACAACGAATTGTCTCTGAATATTTTATTTTTCTTTCGGTATGCTTTGAGCTATGCAACTTATCGAAACACCTCCCTGAGTCCAAACTATGAATGAAATCTAACATAATGAAGACTATGGTATATGCTTGTGTAAGTCAATTTCATATGGACGAACCAAACCATTTCAGACAGTTCAAGTTGGCAAGTTTCTTCTTTTTTTTTTCGTATCTTGAACCTGCACTCCTGAAACACCCAGGTTTAATATGTTACCTCTATACACTGACGACAGTTCATATTATAAACATGTTTCACATCTTGATATAACATATACCAAACTGGCAAGTAATTTGAACAACAAACAGCCCCCCAGGAAATATGTAACTCAAAATATAATATATTTTGCAAGAGACTGCCATCAAAATTCATTTCAGAAACAGAACTGGCATTGCAGAACAATGCTAAATAAATGTGATGGGATTTTTTGACAAACATAAAAATTCAACAACATGGTGTTCACTGTTCAGCCATTTTTCAAGCATGTCAATTTCCAGGCAGTGTGTTACAGTATGTCTTTCTTTATGACACCTGTGGATTTAAACACCAAACCTGTTCCATTTACCAATTAGACAGCGAAGGGCTCCATGTGTTGTCTGGAAAGCTGTGCAGTCACAAACTCTTTGACTGTTGATACCCTTTGTCACAACGTAAACTGCCAGGAACCTTCTCTGTCCTTCATTACAAAGCACTAGCTTCACATAACCCTCCTGTTAACTCGTGTAAACACCAAATCTGTTCCATATACCAATTAGACAGCGAAGGACTCCCTGTGTTGTCTGGAAAGCTGTGCAGTCACAAACTCTCAGACTGTTGATACCCTTTGTCACAACGTAAACTGCCAGGACTCTTCTCTCTGTCCTTTATTACAAGCACTAGCTTCACATAACCCTCCTGTTAACTTGTGTAAACACCAAACCTGTTCCATTTACAAATTAGACAGCAAAGGGCTCCATGTGTTGTCTGGAAAGCCGTGCAGTCACAAACTCTTAGACTGTTGATACTCTTTGTCACAACGTAAACTGCCAGGTCTCTCATCTGTCCATCATTACAAGCACTAGCTTCACATACTGTAACCCTCCTGTTAACTCGACCAGCTCCATCTAAGGGAGACCACTCCCGAAGTCGTTTCATCATCCCTTCCGTTGCTTTCACATCTTCATCATCCTTGGTGTGGATGGTTCTTTACTCAGTAGTCCATCCACTCTTTCATGTAAATGCAAGTAGAAGGAGAGACTGCGCCACCCTCGTAACAGTTATCAAAGATCTGTCAAAGAATAAAGGAAACCTTAATAGACAATGAAACCTTAGCAACCGTAATCACTTGAAGCAAAAATCCATAGCAACCATATCAAAGAGGGCTATTTCCTATAGCTCAGGCCTGATGAGAGGGGGAGTCAGGGGCGTAAAACCCGGGAACCTAGAGTCAATAATAGCACCTGGGGTATGGCGACCGATGAATCAGGTCAGGGCTTCTGCCAACCAGAAAATTTCTTCATATGCTCTTGAAAGAACCATGAATTTATGATCACTTTCCAATGGGGGTTCATTTACATAATTGTCCCCAGGGCCGAAAATGGGCCTTTTTGCCCTTGTGTCAGATTCTGACATAGAAATATCTCTACATTGTGTACCGGGTTTACATCTTTACCAAATAAACACTTCATTTTTACATTGAAATATTATCAAAAAGCCACAACTTGAGGAAAAAGATAACAAGAGAAAAAGGGTACCTCGGAGCCTTGTTATAGGAAAGTCATTTCCCAAGAAGCAGTCTAAAGACAGACTAAAATGAAAACACTGTCATGGTAACATACAGAATGATCTCAAAATGGTGTCTCCTGGTTATGTATGGTCTAAGATGGATGGTCATAATAACTGCACACGCAATGCACGCAACGCACACAACGCACGCAACGCAACTCACACAGCATGCAACTCAGATGATATGCTTTGAAACAAGCACTGGGCAACTTAATACAAGGCATAGCTGCAGGGTAGGTGCATGATTTCTGCTTGCAACAGAAACGTTCCGGTTTGGATTTTACATTTACCGATAGAACCAAGTCCTACGTGAACTTACCGGACAGACTCCACACGGTACACGCATGAGACCTGCCGGCTCTGAAAGCGGTTGGATGGCTCTGAACATCTTTGTCCTTGCAGATTTGTCAGAGGATGATTGACTTACAGAGACTGTCATCTCAACCTTACCGTCATATATCAGAGTATTGAGAATGGTTTCGATATCGTCTACACCGAGATTAACCTATCGAGATCAAATCGAAGCAAAAAGAAACATTTGATTTGATATTTCATATACAAGACACTGATTGATTTTAAAAACTTTGCTACGAATACAAAGATAAGGGAGGGTGCCCGATGTCTTGATCTTGGCAGGATTTGCCTCAAAAGGCACACGGAAAAGAAAACAGACTGTTTAAAAGAAACAAATTGGACAGAACCAGGCAGTCCAGTTTTACTCCTTTCATCTGTGTATCTGTCTATTGTAATAGTTCCCTTAGTCTGTGGTCATTACAGTCTGCCTCTGAAGATCCTGAACTTCAGTCCCTCTAAACTTTCATATATAACTTATGTACAGCATTAACATAACATTACTTCCATTCGTAATTTTAATTTATCCAAAGTCTTGAATACATTATGATATGTTCACAAACCTCATTAGATAAGAGCCCAAGTTCTTGGATATATTTCCAGACCTCCACTGGCGAGGCAAATGATCTATTCAATTTCAGCAACGGATCAATGTCTAGTTTTGCGGCAGCCTCCATCTGACGGAAATAAACAGAGCATATAAATACAACAAAGAGAACCTCTGGAAGGGCAATCATACATAAGGAATATTTGCAGTTAGATCAACAAATAATGTGAAAGCAAGACAAGACCATTACAATAAACTACAGTTCTTTTTATACTGGATGGTATCATAATTTGAAATTCCTACCTTGATTAAGACCCCGCTAAAATATTTGACCCAACCCAGGAATCATCACCTCCTTCCCATCAAAAATCCTTTTACAATCCAAACATCAGGTCACGACCCATAGGTCACTGACTGTCGTACTAGACAATTTTTCATATCACCTCACTATTGTCAAGATAATGATGTGATGTAGGATAGAAGCATTGCGAAGTGAGCTTCATACTAATGGCCAAAGACTTTATTCAAACAAACAGACCTCAATGGGAAGCAAGGATTGTGATGAGGTGCTGTAATTAAATTAGATAGCACCATAGCACAGAAAGATATAAGCAGGTTACTTGCAACAAACCTTTTCTTGCAAAAATTTGAAACACGTCTGGTTCAGAACATTAACAAACTCTGCGTCGAAGTCTTGATCGCTGTACCAAGCACCACCTGTCACAGAACGGTCTGGCTCCAAGTCAAAGAGCATGTAGACTTTCTTCTTGGAATCCTGTGTGACCAATTGATTTCACAAAGTATCGTAATCGACCTGAGAACTGTAATCAATCTATCGTAACAACAGTGATAGAAATGTAATCGACCTCTTTCTTGTCGATTAATTGTTTGGTTTTTATAATTTATTTTAATTTTTTTTTTTAATTATATTGCATTTTATTATCAAGTGGTGAAACTGATTTGTTGCTTTAACAAACTCTGCTAGTACTGAAAGGTAAATATGTCATAGTAAAGAAACTTTTGAAATACAGAGCAAACTTTATAATAATAATAATCATAATCAGCGGTTATTTTTACCACATTTAAGCGACCACAAATGTGGGAGAAGCCAAGGGCTTATGGATTACAACTTACAAGTAGGGTGGCTCTCAATCCAACATTTTCACTCAAATTTGGAATCATTTCAAGTTAGAAAGTTATTTCATATGGGAAAACTGTAGATTGCTCTTGGATGAAAAAACCCACCTTACTCTTGACCCAGCCGGGGATCAAACCCCGAACCTCCCGATTGCTAAACCTCATTGCCTCAGATGCCACCGCCTTCTACTCAGCCATCTACTCAGCCACAGCACCGAAATACTCACAAAAAGCAGCTTCAAAATGTAAATAACTCCAGCAAATAAAATAAAAAGCAGAAAACAAATCTTGGATCAAAACTTTATAAAACAAATATGAGTTTACCCCAACAGACTTGATAGCTTTGATTGCTTTCTTGTTTTCCATTCTCTTCAGTATTTTATTGAGAGGTGGAGGAGCCAAGCCACAACCTCTTCTTATGTCTCGGATCCAGATACCTTTATTCCCGGCTTCTTTGATAATCTGATAAACGAGCCTCTCCTGGTCGTCACTTCCTTTCAAATCACTGAAGAGAGACAGAGTAGACATAACTTTTAACTTGAGAGAAAGAGATGGAAATTTCTCACGACAGTGCTTGTGTGATAAGCTATTAAACTAATAAAGAGGCTATCTCTATGGCCCAGAGATTTTGCTGTGATAAAAAAATTGTTAGGATATTTGAAAAGTATCTTCACTGAAGCTTTAACCCTCACAGTGATGCTGAGGAGTACATATAAAGTGCAGGAAAATGTTCTAACTGTGGCAACTACAGAGGATACAGGAAAACTAATCGATCGTGACTCCTGCAAACAGGCATCGTAAGAGTGGAAAGTCCTTCGGGTAGAATACAGGAAAAGAAGAGAAAGGCAAAAGATCGAGCCCTGGAGGAAGCTGTTTGGATACGGTATCAAGTGAGCAAATGATGTTCATCATACACCTTTAGGGAGCAGCGTAGGAAGCTTTTTGCCCGCTTGTAATGAACCATGTGATTCATCGACCAAACATATTGGTTTGAAAAAGTGAAAATTTTACTCACGGTACGGTACCTCAAAGGGGTCATGTACAGTAGGCGAACATATCAGCTATCCAATAATGTGGCAAAAAGTTATATACAGGATAATTTCTTTTTACAATAGTATGTGTCAGTCACTGGAATAAGTATATCACTATGATATACCATAATTTCAAAAAAAAACTCTGGGACAATGAGTTTTTGGATGAATTTTAAAGAGGAGTTGTTTTAACAACAAACTTTATCCATTAAACTCACCTTTGAGTTTGGGTGTCCTTGAGTTTGTAGAGCAATTGACCATTGCTGCCATTCACCAGATCAATTTTACCCTTTAAAGAAATTAAGCAAAAATATATTTTGTCAACAGCAACGTTGGCATTGACAGAGAGATCGTGCAAGAAGTATACAGTATATGGTTTCCTTAAACAAAGGGATTACAGCATGCTTCAAATTGCTTTCTGAAAAACTCTTAATCACTTCGACAACAATATCAACATTGTATTTCAGCATGATTGCAGAATAATTACAGATGGACTTTTTTTATTTCTGCTTCTTATTCTAAAGAAATAAAACACAAGTTTGCTCACCTCAATATAAATGACTCATAGTTACTCCATGATTTGAGATATATATATACTTACACACAATATTTTACATAAAATTTTCTATAATGAAAAACCAACCTCACCTTTGAAAGAAGGCCATTGATAGCTTCGACTTTTTCCTTCACACCTACTCCAGGCAGATTGAGCTGCAAGATGGTATCGGGAACGCCTTTGGGATCCTGGTTACATACTTTTAATATCCTTAAAAAAAAGAACGGTATTTTTGCTGATTATTCGTCAAACATCTCACAATTATTTCACTCTGTAAACATAAGCATAATTTCTAAATGAAAGAAAAAAGTCATCTTCAAAAGTCAGTCCTCACTTGGAAATAAGAAATTTTTGTTCTTACAATGTATCATTCATACGTTTGATACTGCAATAAACATGAGTTATCAAAACAAAGTCACATACATATGATGGTCCCTAACACATACTACCCTGGCTAGACTCACCCCTAAGGCTAAACCTAACCAGTCTAAGTTTGCCCTAACTTAGGCCTAACTCATTCTATACCTAACCCACAACACAGACGCATCCCAAAGCCGAACCTTTTTTCCAAAGAGTCCCCCGCTAGGCCACCGTCACCACCCCCATCAGGGGTTTCTTGTTTGATCGAAATACTGGCGCCGGCCATTGCTTTGAAGAAAATATGTTACTATAAGTTAGACTTCAGCAAGTCCGCATGAGCTCAATTCACCAGTATGTGTGTTATCATAATTCAATGTGGCTATTACGTTGAAAATTAGAAAACCATACAGCGAACCGGTCATGTGATTCAGCAATAACATCAGGTGATAGAAACTACTGATACCTGTACTATACATATATCAGGTTTACATTGTGCACAAAACCCGTTTGCCTATACTGTTAGTCCTTGACGCAAAGCGGCTGTATACGACATCCGTCAGTTGATTGTTGCTATGAAACTGACACTTTGTTCCAGCGCAGTGCCTGGCTAACTGACCTTAAAATAACGTAAAATTATTTACTGCAGTTTTGACAAGGCCTGTTGAATAAGCGTAAGAACAATAAAATGTTATAATTGTGTGAAATAAATGTTGCATGAAACTTTGCTTTTATATTTAGATTAAAACTCGTAAGTTTAGGTCTAATTGCTACGGAAGCCAAGCTTGGTACCACAACCTAAGTTAGGCCCAACATTAAACCTGTAGCAACTAACATTATTGGCAGAACTAGTGCTAGGCTAGTTCAGAGAGGTGCATGGTTTTTGAATAGCATCAAAAGTTGCGAGAGTTGAACAATTTAAATTGTTGTTGACCTTGTATCTCCCACTACTTGCCAAGTGTTGTGTTGGATAGAACGTTGTGAAAGTTCTTCAAATACCTGTCATAGTGTTATTCACCCTAGGATATTATTATCAAAGGTTGAAATGTGAATAATGATTGTGTTGAACCCTCAGTGTGCTTAGCACTCCAGCACCATGTATCAAACTTGTGTACACAGATTGGTTAATTAACTGGCCATCTAAGGCATTTTCATATTGTTTTTCAAGGTTAACCATAACATAAGGCCTGTAGGCCTTATCTTACCCTGACATATATTCCATAATAAGATGATTCTATGTATTGTTGACTTGCAGGACATTGATAAAGGAGTGAGTCCAAAATGACAACTATTCTCCAGTCATCACATGGACCTCAAGAGGTTATAAATGCAAGAAGGACAGAATCGTTAGATGCACCACACATTTTGAAACTGGTAAACTCATCGACAGGAGCGCAATTTGGACTTGTGAATGTAGTGAATATCATGTAAGGAGATATGATAATAAGACAAATCAGCTTAAATTAACTATGCAATGTTTACTTTTTGCGCGATGATATAAATTGAGCCGTGTGAGTCTTCTTTCAAATGAATATTTTCCTAGCCATATACTAATTGTTGAAATCAGGGAAGGGTTGTCAAATGGATCTGGAGTGACATAACATTTTCATACAACCAAAAAACAAACCAAAAAACAACCAAGCTGTGATTGAGGCTTCCTCAAAGGAACATCCAGGGTACTCGATACATTTGGCCAATATTTTTTTTTTTTTTCCTCATCCTTGGAATGGGTTCTTAGTAAAGGGTCAGCACTGGTACATGGCAAAGTTTTGTAGCAGGAGGCATGAAATTTTCAGGAGATGTGATGAAACTCAAACACAAAAATATTTAAAATCTGTTCCTCGGAATGTATGACTACGTGGCATAACTTTCATACATGTAATCGTAATCTTAATAGTTGCAAGCAATGTATTGACAAATATTTTCTGTACTAGAGCATATATATTTTAACTCATATTCTCACGGTGATCCACCAAAACTGTTAGTCTTGAAACCAGCTCATGTGACACACTGTTGTGCATAGTAGCCTTTCATGGCATAGAGGGTGTCCTAATCTAGTCCTTGATTTGAAAGTTATAAAGTACAAGATGTCCTAGATTGGAACAACAAGTATCTAGGGATTAATATTTGAAGGAAGCAGAGCATAGCAAAAGTTCATATACAGTAGGTAATGCATGTAATTTTGCTCTGCAAACCTATCTTAGCAACATGGTTGAGTAAATACTTTTAATATTGTGATTGCATTTAAGATAGCTGGTGGCATATCATGCTGTTTAATTGTGTTAATGTGAATGGAACACCAGCTATAAATCGTCAACTTTTAAAAGTCAGTCACTCGAGCCAGAGCAGTAATGGGCGATTATTGAACTTCCAGTCGTAAAGGAAAAAGATAATATCTTTAGATAATATCTTTAATATCTTTAATCTTTCTGTTCCATTTCAGAGAAAAAGCAGTATTGGCCGTGACGTTAAACAACGACAAGGGAGATATCCTAGCTCATGCGGCGTTTTTTGATTATCCGAATATTCCATCCGTCGATCAGAGTGAATGGGAGAATTGGCTTTCATCCAATTATCACACAGAAACCAAATGCACAGTATGTATATATTGTGTTCAACACAAAACTTGATAATTTGTTACCTTTTTGCATTCATAACTTGCATGGAAACATACAGTAGCACTTTCTTAGTGTTCCCATCTCTGTTTTCTTTAATTTGATGAAAATATTACAACATTTTTATCAATATGATTTGATTAATATATATGTCATTTGAGTAATTTTATGTTATCATTCATAATACATTCACATTTACTACTATTTTTATGTTTCTCCACAGCCACTGAATTCTCTATTTTTGCATTATTTTGTGGCCAAGAAAGCATTTTCTCATGGAAGCGCAAAGGAGATCATAAGGTAAGATGAAAACTCTTAATGAATTAGTATTAAAATGTCTTCTTTTTCCTTTCTTTGTTGATGAGAAAAGGAAGCATGCGTGACAGACTATGCTTGGCCTAGTTTACGTTCCATTAAAGTTATGAAAATTATGTACATGCTGTAGGCCTAAGTAAACCATTGATAATAGTCTTGAAGATTATGAGTTTCCTTTCATATTTATCACCTGTTGTGACACAAACAGTGGTATGTATATCAATATTTTTCATATGGTTTGGTTATGGGTGACAGCTCAGTTAACCCTCTTTGGCATCACCATGGTTAATTGTTAATGTAACATTAATAATCATATCACCCAAGTGTTTTGTTTCTTTTGTGGTTTAGTCTAGAAATTTGTATTTATATTTTGTCACTTTGTTATAATTTATAGAGAAAGTAGCTAATATTAACAGACTTTGATACAAGAATCAAGATATATATAAACTTCTTTTATTACAGGACTGTATTTAATGCTGTCCCGGACATCCACTACCTTTTTCTCGTCTTGCCTAACGAGACTGAGCCGGAGCCCGCCCTCGATGACGTGTTCACTCCTCTTGACTCATCGTCAGATGCCAAGCACACAGTCTATGCCTGCAATAGACATGAACACTCTCCTGTTCTCTTTGTCAGAAAAGCCCGGTAAAATTATTTAAATCCCAGTTGTACATTCCATTAAAAATTACCAACTACCCAGTGTCCATACTGTCTAGAATCATCTCTTTAACTGTTGTAATACAGCCCACTATGGTATGAGCATACTCTGGAATTTTGTTGATAATTGCAGCAATAATACATTACTTTTAACACGCACTAGCTACAAGAACACCCAGTTGGGACATTTTATTATAAACTGTAATTTCACGTCCCTGCTTCAAAGCACTGGTATTGACAGTATCAACAGTATGAATATCCTGATTCTATCAATTAAATGCTAGGAACTGGCCATACTGTCAGTACGAGTGCTTTGAAGCATGATATGGAACAACAGTATAGAGTGGTATTAGCATTGGAAAATTGTCCCAACCTGCTGTCAAGAATCCTGATAAAATGTATACATACCTAATGAGAATAGGATGAACCAATTACGTATTCTGTTGCTCCAAAGTTCAGAGAATAGGTGAAAACTTAACCCAAGGTCACTCGACATATAAGAGTAGGTTACGATAATGTTACATTTCGGGGGATTACCATATATGCCTGAAATTTGAAAAAAAATGTGGATTTATTTCCTATCACAAAAGTCATAACTCTGTATTAACAGTATTGATGCTTTTGGCATTGCTGATTTGAAATTAGGAACACAAGAACTATCTTATGGTTGCCAAGAGAAACAACCATCTTCAAAGAGTTACATATCAATTTTAAAAGTTAAAACCACTTCCCAAAATGTGAGGAAACAGCCACTTCTCCTTTCATACTTTAATCTTATCTTGAAATACTTTAATAGTCAGATCCTGACTATTGTATGATTCCTAATGTGAAGCTCACCCTGCTGACCAGTTGAACTTCAATCTTGTCATAAAAATTCATTGAATCCAATTAAATGATTTGCAAATGCTTATTATTCAAGGTCAATCTCTCATTTCAATTATTAAATACAAATAATTTAAAAATTGTTTGTTTCTAGAGTGGAAGATCATGATGACTTAACACCGATATTTAACAGACAGAGTGACATGCTCAATGACACCTACGGTGGTTTCTTTCTAGCGGAACTGATCGAATCACAGGATGAAAATAATCACTGCATTATCGTGGAGGTAGGTAGCATTGCTTCTGACCTTAGTGACCTCTGACCCTAGTGACCTCTGACCAAGTATAAAGTATTGTTTGTGACCCTAGTGCATGAGGTGGGTGATAATTTGTATATGACAATCATAGGTAAAACTGAAATAGGAAAGGTACAACAAGTAATCATTCCTTTTGATTTACTTTCTAGGACACAACATCATTTTTATTGAAGGGGGAAGAGGAGGGGGGGAGGGCAGAGAGTAAACCCTTAGTGAACTTTTTAAGGTGATGGTGATGAGGTAAAGTTCATTTGTAATGGAAATACATATATACAGTACAGCTGTCTTGAAGATTTTATCTTTTGTTTAGGCAACAGCCAATATTTTAGGGGAAGGGGAGAGGAGGGGGGGCTTGCAAATGTAGTTGTGTCTTTTTAATCTTATACAAGTTATTTCAAAAATCCAGTTGCAACCAATAATGTCTTTGCTCTGTGAAAATTAATTCATAATTTCCCCTTCTCTGTTGTCTATACATTCTTTGCCAATTGAATAGAAAGTAAAACAAGTTTCTCTTTAGACTGAGTTCTCGTCTTACAGGTTCTTTTAGTTTCAACCTCATTGAATTATGTTTCGTAAGGGTCAGATACTCCTAGTGTTAGATTCTAACTCTCTGTTTTTATATATTTTTTTTATTGTTTTTATTGAAACTTTATCATTTATTTGTTGTACAGATGGATGGGTCAGCTGTTGGATTTATGAGTTTATCAGAAGATGTTGACCTAGATTTACTCAACTCCTGCTTTGAGTTGAACCCTTTCCATGGTCTCCATAAACCCCATCCCGATGATGTCCTCTCACCACCCACCCCACCGCCTCCTCCTGGTCAGTTTCCATGATATTGTTTGTTGGTTTTAATTTATTTTTAATACAAGAAAAAATTATTGTCCCAAAATAAGTAATGAAAAACAAACCATTGAAACATACGGTCGAATATCCATCATTTACAACCAATATCAGATCTAATTTGCCTGCTTGAGATCATTTTAGAAATCAAGTTTCATCCCAAAGAACAGGGTGGAGTTTGAGAACCTCCAGAAATGAATGTTGAGGGGAAACGAAGCCTTTAATTGCTAAAATTTCTGCACAATTGTAGTAAATTTAAGGACCTAAACTTTTTCAAGACATAATTGAAAAATGTTGTTGAGTGTTATCCGGGAACACAAATTGGGGACTTTTTTCTAAACACATGTGGGAGATCTGTGTTGAGAGGCATTTCAGCTGAAATATCTTTGTTAATCAAACTTTCAATGATATAAAAGTTTATGGTACATTTGAAAAAGATGTAAGAGAAATGGGAAATTTTAGGTTACGTCTTGCGCCTTGTCTCCACCAATTCTGAAAGCACTCCATATTTTTATATATTCCATTCGTCGGATATTTATAATTTGCGACCAAGTTTGTTATGTACCGGTCAGACCCTCTATAGAATTATATTTGAACGGCCATGCAAGGTTTTGATTCGTATTGATACAGCACTGGTTTGATCATTCATGTTAATTTTCACTTTGCTAAACTGTAAATGTTTCTCTTTTACTAAGTAGGACATTTCTTTTGTATAGTTTTTGCCATAACTAAAAACTTTCCCTACTCCTCTGCAATTTTAACTATGTGTCAGTTTGTGAAGTTGTCACTTTAAAAGATACTAATTTAAGATGCCTCCTTAATTGACTCAGCAAAATATGTCATATTGATCCTAGAGTGTGTCTATTAGATGAAAACAAAAAAAGCATTATTAACATCTAAATGTGACAAACTTTCTCATTCTTTTACTCGTCCTCTGTGGTCATGATCCTAATCCAACCATGGGACCATTCATTCCGAGACTTGAGTTCCCTTTAAAATGTAACATAACCAGGAATTAATTGTACTAAGATGCTGTATGGTTTTGTGATAATTTTGCGATGAATCATCTGTTTACAGAACCAGTCGTAGAAGAAGAGGAAAAGGCCAGCGAGAAAAAGCTCTCCAGATCGAGCTCTCAGGTATCAGGTGAGGATGAAGTAATAATAATAATAATAATGTATAATGCTACCATATGTGAAAGTCTTGTGGCAACCTTTTCTCTCATCCAAAAATGATGATTATCAATGGACAAGAAGTTTTTGTTTATCTTTAGTCCTCTTGCGTGTCTACCAGGTAAGATACAATTATGGAGATTGATTGGTAAATGAAGAAGAAAGTTTCAGAATTGGAACAGAAGGGGGAAGACCAACTATTGACAATCAAACTTCAGATCTGAACACAATTAGGCAGAGATTTATTCTCAGTGATTAGATTAATTAATTAATTTCATAAATGTTCATATTTAATGCATTTCTATCTATTGTATTAAAACCATAGTTTTAAGCATTCTGCACATGATAAAATCACCTCTATGGGTCAGTAGAAAATCTAGATTTCCAGAGATTAGGTTAGAAAACCACTAGGTTGGCTTTCAAGCTGACATGAAATATTCATAATATGAGATGTAAATTGCTTTCAATCTTTCTTAAAATTATCTAAACCTTCAACGCCAATTGGAGTGACCTCATTACAGTATGTATTTCCATTATGTAACATCTGATGTCCAGAGGAGATGCGATGACCTTGAAGCCACTAAATTGGCTAAAACTTCAGATAGGATATGAATATTCATAATGTTGTTAAATAAATTAGTAATCTGAACAAATCCTAATTCTGACTTTGGTATTTGAAATCATTTTCTTAGGCTAACAATTTAAAAAAAAAGGTTTTTTTAGGGTTCAACATAAAGTATGTTATAAGTGAGTAAGTGACTACGATAAGGTGAGTTAATTGATTGCCTCGTTAATGAAACTTTTGTTTTTGTTTTATTGTCTTCTGCGTTACCCTAGGTGGAGATACTGTAGCAGAAGGTGAAGCTACTCCAAGTCAAACTGGTGGACAGGTGGAAGAATCTGGTAATTGTCTATCGTGAATTTTCAACGATATCAAATATATGTTCAACCTTTCTTGAGGCTGTAATTCATATATTCAGTAGTTATATTTTACCAGTTTTATATAGGATATAGATACTTGTCTAAAGAGAAACATTTGTGTTAGCTAAAAAGAAGACAACTCAAGAAATGTTAACAGCTTTTGCAGCTTTTGCCCTGGACACTTAGACACCTAAGATGGTTGTTAGTCTCAACGAAGAAACAATTGTAAATGACGTGTTAATCTCCTTAACTGTAATCACTCACAATTAATGCATTACCGTAAAGAACTGTAAACAGTCAGATATTCGGTGATTCTCGGTTGCAGCCGACCGGGTTAAATTTTGTTGTCTTGTATGTCAGTCTTTATTCTCTTCTCTGAATATTACCTTGCTTTCATCAACAACAGATAACACATCCCTGAGTGTATACAAATTAAGAGTTCTATACAGTGGCACTACACTGTACATTATGCTTCACAGCTGATATATATATATTTATATATATATATATGTTTATATATTGTTTTCTTTGTAGGTGATTCAAGTGCACCAGTGGTAGAAGTCCAACACAAATTGAGTGAGGTTCACATGCATAGGTATGTAATTCTCTGGCCAGCAACAAATCTCTTACATTCCTACTTCATTGTATGCTCTGAAATTAAGTGGAAGACAAAAACTTTATTCTTCTCAATTTAATCGGCATGTTCGGGGTTTTCATCCCAGCTTAATTTGTTTACGTTAGACATTTGTTTATTAATTCTGCCATCAGTGAATATGAGTGCCATATGGCTTTAGCGTTCACTGAGGTGTTTGTCATTTTATATCACCCACAATTCGGGAATTCATCACCACGTGATTGACGACTAGTTTTTCATGTTTCTGTTACCAGATAACGGTTAAGTCCATAGTAGATGTATCTAGGTCTATTCTAAGTAACAGATAAACCCTTTAGCTTGAATTTTATCATTGCTAGCAAATGGTCAAGCTATAATATCCTGGTGCTTGCTCCCTTCAAGGCCCAAAATAATAAATAAATAAAACATATGTGTTGTATTGTATGTTTAATGCACTGCTGCATACATCCATTAGGTATTACCTCTTTGTTTAATTTCAGTTAAACTTTATTATAAAGCACACCATATGCATGGATCCATTTTGTATTCACAATCAGCATTTTTAGTGTTTTTCAAAGTAAAGGAGAGCATCAATAACACTACCTCTTTTACTCTCCGACTCAGCTCTGCGTCTGTTGCAAGTGCGGACCCAGAGGAAGAAATGGATGACCAGTTGTCTGTTGCTTCTGGTCAGTCTCATGTAAGTTCCATTGACGGGGAATGTTTGATGATATTGTTAACAGCATTCCATAAGGACGATTCTTTTTATTTTGTACACCTGTATTCCTCTTTACCAATTTTATCATGTCCAGATGTCATATGGTTGCAGATATCCAAAACACCTATTCTGACATATTTCTTAAATTGCTGCTACTGCTTCAGTCCAACCGATCTCGGAAAAAAAATAATAAGATAGCTTGCTATACCTACAGTGATACTTTTCCCTCGACTTAAAGATGTTAGAACAAACTATTTTGTTAGGGTTGTTGGATTATTGTTGTATGAAAAATCAGTTTTATATTCTATACATATATGTATTTATATATATTAATATATATATTTATATATATTTTGTTTTCTTTTGTCTGACATGTTGTCTTCATTTCCAGAAATATCTTGACATTTTCACAACAGATTTGTGGGAAATGTGTGCTAGATTTGGTGGACTTCTCAATCAATTACTTTTCTTCCCATTATAGAATGGTTACTTTGTTTAACACATGAGGAGTTTATATAATCACAGTTGTGTACGAAAAAGAAAAAAAGAGAAAAGCTGAAAGTTGGAGAGATGTTTTTAAGTAGATGCATCCAAATGATTCCTTATCTCCCATTTCCCACTTTTCTCTGGCAGGTATCTTCATCTGCTTCTAAGAGAGTTGTTTCAGAATATCAGGAGCCAACCCCTCCTCAGAGTCCCCCTGCTACAACCCCTGTCCTACCTCAGTTCCAGCCAGAATATAAGGGGGAGCTGAATGCATTTAGTATCCAGCTGTTTTGTGTTGACGAGAGGTTTGAAATGAGGTAAGTTATTGATTTACTCGATGTACGTTATAGATTCTCACAAAATTGTTTCGTTTATTACCTGTCAATAATGAAACAGATCATTTATAGACATGGTAAGTATCTGTGTTATATATTAGGAGCCTATAGCATAGCTTTAAAGGAGTCACACACCCACCTATCATGATAAGTATCTGTGTTATATGTTAGGAGCCTATAGCATGGCTTTAATGGACTCACACACCCACCTTATATGATAAGTATCTATGTTATATATTAGGAGCCTATTGCATAGCTTTAATTGAGTCACATACCCAACGATCATCTTGAGCCTATATGATAGGGATTACTTTATGGTGCAAAACTTCCTCAAACATCTAAGGAAAATCCCACCTCAATTTTTAAATATCCTAGTTAAAGAGTTGTGTCTGGGGCTTGTCATTTTGTGTAAATATGTGATATCATAGTGCATTTAAAGGTTAAAATGTGATAGCCCTACAGTGACCTACCTCTGACTAATCTGAGATCTGGAAAATATTTCTTTTAAATTCACAGAGAAATCAAAATACTAATTGATTAAAACTTCTTTTTTCTGTGGCTATTTCAGATCTATGGATTTCCTTCCTAAGGCCTTTTCCTTGTATCCAGATAAAGACTTTTGTATTCTCACTGTCCCTCATCTAGTACCAGAATTTCCTCTGCTGCAGTCATTTGTGGTAAGAAGAACCAAATCAGACCTTCTAATTAGCTACATCATATATGTTTATTGTAGTTCTATATTAACCGTTCTGTATTTAGTTGACGTATGAAGATTTTGAAACCAAGAAGGTGGAGCAGTTGGACGGACGGACGGATGGCCAGTTATTTTAAAAATATGATAACATGCCACGAAAGTGTCCATTAGCTATAGGTTGCATCCAAAAACCCGCCGTTTGTACTGAACAGCAGGTTTTTCCAGTTGCTTAGCTGAGTGATCAGTCCCATCTTTTCACACCTCAGTTGAGCTGCCTATTCGTCTATTATGCAACTCTTCACACAGCTAGTAGCCAAATCACTATCAGATCAAGGCAGACATGGCAAGGTGTGAACAAATCAACTCTTCCAAACTCACCAGTCTGTTTGCAGAAGAGATGAAGTTTCAGTAAGTTGCGGTCAAGAGAGCTGAAAAAATGCAACATATGGCTAATGGACTAATTCTTGTCAT
>KN882947.1:170375-185423 GCA_000934455.1 Apostichopus parvimensis
AGTTCCAGCCAGAATATAAGGGGGAGCTGAATGCATTTAGTATCCAGCTGTTTTGTGTTGACGAGAGGTTTGAAATGAGGTAAGTTATTGATTTATTCTACGTACGTTATAGATTCTCTCAAAATTGTTTCGTTGATTACCAGTCAATAATGAAACAGATCACTTATCTGTTGATATATATGTATGGAGCCTATAGCATAGCTTTAATGGACTCACACACCCACCTAATATGATAAGTACCTGTGTTATATTAGGAGCCTATAACATAGCTTTAATTGAGTCCCACACCCAGTTATCATCTTGAGCCTATATGATAGGGATTACTTTATGATGAATAACTTTTTCAAACATCTTAGGAAAATCCAGCCTTGTTTAATTAATATCCTAGTTTAAAAATTGTGTCTGGGGCTTGTCATTTTGTGTAAATCTGTGATATCATAGTGCATTTAAAGGTTAAAATGTTATGGACCTACAGTGACCTACCTGTAACTAATCTGAGATCTAGAAAATATCTTTTAAATTCACAGGGAAATCAAGATACTAATTGATTAAAACTCCCCGTTTTTCTTGGCTATTTCAGATCTATGGATTTCCTTCCAAAGGCCTTTTCCTTGTATCCAGATAAAGACTTTTGTATTCTCACTGTCCCTCATCTAGTACCAGAATTTCCTCTGCTGCAATCATTTGTGGTAAGAAGAACCAATCAGACCTTCTAATTAGCTACATCATATACGTGTATTGTATTTCTGTATTAACGTTTCTGTATTTAGCTGATGTATGAAGGTTTTGGAACCAAGAAGGTGGAGCAGTTGGACGGACGGACGGATTGCCACTTATTTTCAAAATATGATAATTATGTACGAGACTGAAGTACTACTGGCAAAGACCGGTGCAAATTGCAAACTTGTTATAAAACAAATCATTTAAAGTATAATTGTTCTTTATAAAGAGATAAAACATATAAACAGTTCACAATCTTATGATTTATATTATTAACTATATATAAATAATTGATATAATTACACAAGCAGCTATAATACATTAAAGAAAAAAAAAATTAAAAATATGATGAAACAATTCCTGAGTTGATGATATTTTCAAATTCCATAAGGAAAGCCAATGGGATGATTGAAGTAAATCTGATCTTGAACAACAAATATGATTTATGAAATCATCTTTTGCTCATTTCCATATTCAGAGAGTCACACCAAAATGCCCCAGCATCCTTCCGCAGGAGCTTTATCTCTTCAGCAAGGCCGGCCTACTGGAGTCGTTCACGGTCAGACCAGCTTGCTCCTCAGACAAGGAAGAAATCCTGAGAGTGGTTGAAAATATCCAGAATAAAGAACTTCTGATTAAAGATTTGGAGACATACTTACAAGCCAAACGGGATCCAGTAAGTTAACAGCCGAGTTACATTAATAATTGCTTACTTGTCTCCTCACAACTGTTGCACCCCTCTCTCCCTCTTTCTCTGTTTAGTACTGTTAACATTGTTTCCTACTTTGTACTCATCTTACTGAATTACCCCTCCCTTCATTTACATCTCCATACCTATCAGTGATATGTCGGAAACCACATTACTTTTATTAGACATGAAATTTCTGTATATTGCATCCGTAGATGTGTCCTTTCCGCTAAAGTGTAATAGCGCCACCATTTTATGAAATACATGTGCTTGATCCATATCCTTGCAATTTGAGAATGTCTGTTTGGAAATCCTTTGGACGTTTTGGATGTTTTAAATGTTATATTCTCTTGATGAAATCCAGATCAGCTGCTGTTAATTCTATTAAGTGCATTATGTCAATCTACAAGTGGTTATTTGATTATTATTATTTCATCTTTTGATTGATAAGGACGGTACGCCGATCCAAGCGTTAGTGGCCACATGTCTGGACCAGATCGTAGGGATCTCTATCACCAGGCAGGAGGAGGACATTGAGTATGTCCGCTCACACTACAACGTCGAGGACTTCATCTACTTCAACCACCATCGACGGGACCAACACGGCCATCTTCATCACTTTGCTCTCAATCCTGTGTTCCAGCATTGGTCAAAGCATTTCCTGAAGGAGATCTTACGACAAGCCCATTATACCTGTCTGTATTATCCGGTCTATCCTGACAACACTGAACAGGTAAGGACATTGGAAGGGACAGGCTTAAAGATACATGGCTTACCTTATCCAGTCTACCCTGATAACACTAAACATATAAAGGACATTTAAAAAGAGAAGCATACAGACATGCTTACTTTATCCAGTCTGTTGTGATAACAATGAACAGGTCAGGACATTGAAAGGGACAAGCTTAAAGATACATGCTTACTTTATCCAGTCTGTTTTGATAACACAGAACAGGTAAGGGACAAGTTCAACATACATTGCTTATAGTATCCAGTCTACCCTGATAACACTGAACAGGTAATGAACGAATGTGATGGATGGTTTTGTTCTCCTTTAATTAGGAGACTTTCATCATTTGTTAACAATTACAAGGGTATTGTTTCAATTTCATCATGAGATAAATGTCACAGTAGTTTTAGACAAGTACACTACAAATAATGTTATATTTTCTTTTCCTTGGTAGATGCTGGAGACTCAGTCACTGGTCACATGCCTGAACTTTATGGTTCCAATCAGAGCGCGGAGGCAGATTGCTTATCCGTTGGATCAGCTGGGTCAGAATGCCCCTTCTCATCGGATCACAATTAAGCAGGTAATGGTATTCATAAACTAATCATAACTCTAGTCTTGTCCTGTCCATCAGATTTGATCTGTTCTCACTCGAGTTACAGTACAAATGCTTTGAAGAATTCTTTGCGCAAGGAAGTGAAGTTATTACCTCGGTAACGACTTGCTTGACCTTTGTAGAGTGTGCAAGCTTCCCTCTTCCCCCACAGGCTCCCTCCTTCCCCCCCCCACAGCCTCCCACTCCTCCCTGACAGCCTGCCTCCTCCCCCAAAGCCTCCCTCTCCTCCCCCACAGCCTCCCTCTCCTCCCCCACAGCCTCCCTCTCCTCCCCCCAACAGCCTCTCTCTCCTCCCCCAAAGCATCCCTTTCCTCCCCCACAGTCTCTCTCTCCTCCCCCACAGCCTCCCTCCTCCCCACTGCCTCCCTCTCCTCAAAGCCTCCCTCTTCTCCCCCCATTGCCTCCCACTTCCTGTTCCTGACGTATATTTTGTGCTAATCCATATGGATAGCAAGATGTATGACGTTGTGAAAGAGTGCAACCAGCTATTCTCAGGTCAACCTTCTCATAACATAAGTAACATAGTCACTTTCATTTAAATATATTTTAGTAATGAATATTCATAAAAGCTAAATATGTTTTGTTTGTCTCCCTTATCCCATAAAAGTTGCTTGTGTCATATGTTGAAGTTTGTTTTAAAAGTACCAGAACCTGTTGAGGTTTGCAGTCTCATCCAACCAACTGAAATATATTTTATGCTAATGCATACGGAGAGCAAGAGATATGACATTGTGAAAGAGTGCAACCAGCTATTCTCAGGTCAATCTTCTGTTAACGTAAGTAACATATTCACTTTCATTTAAATATATTTTGCAGTAATGCATATTCATAAATGCTAAATATGTTTTGTTTGCTTGTTCAAACAGGAACCCTATTCATTATGTCACATCAATCGTAAACTAAGTCTGGAGCCGAAGGTAACAGTGAATGCCAGGGTTGTGGTGGTCGGTGCTTCAGATGTTGCTATTTCATTTCTAAGCACTTTAGTGTTTTGGTAAGAACATTTCTCCTTTCTTTAATTCCCTTTCTTTCTTTTTTCCTTTTTTTTTGTTTTTTCTCTTTTTGAAGAAGAAAGATGATTTTGCTCTTTTCAAAGTAGTTGTCAGACTGAACAACTTGTTACATCTGTTGATGTTAACGTGCCAGGAATATTTACACTATGCCTTAGTCTTGTTTTATCGGTCTTTCTTTACCAGACAGTTGTTACTCATGCGTTAGAAAATGGTCTGTTCTTAAACCATGTTTTATCAACTCTGTATTAATTCTGTCCTTCTGGTGTTTAGATACATGTCTGTGGAAAGCCCTGCCTCCTACATTTTGTCTTTTACCCACTTTTGATTGTTTCAAGTCTCAACTGAAAACTCATCTGTTTATCTTGTACTTTTATTAACTGATCTTGTTTCTACTTGTCTTAAATTTGTTACATATTTGCTTCATTGATTTATATATTTATAGTTTTCCTTTTGATCATTTTATTACTTTTATGACCTTGTTGTATCTTGTAGTGTTTCGATTTTTGAGATTTTTTCTCTAGTCTCATATAAAGTGCTTTAAGATATAAATATTGTATTATTATTAAAATTTTATTACAATGATTATTATTATATTGTGCATGGTACCCTATGTACTTAACCCACTACTTCTGTATTCCGAATAATAATAATAATACCTTTAATACATAATCAATATTATGAGTGGACATTGTTGATCAAGACTAACTCGTTTGATTTTTTTTCTGATTTCTGCAAATTACGTCGGGCATTCCTTGTTCTTCATTTCTGTCGATGCATCGTAACTCTTTTCCCCCCCCCCCTTATTTTCAGCCCTCATTTGAGGTTCAATAATCTGGTTTTAATCTCACCTCACGGATCACCCGGTGAATACAGTAGTTCCTTTCTGTCGAGCCAGGAGTGCTTCACCCATGAAGAGATGGCACAGATCTCTCTAAGGACTTGGGTCAATGTTGTCAATGCTAAGATGATGGCTATCAATAGGTAAGTACTATTAAAGAATGATCTGCACCTCTCCTGCACACTCTCCTCTGCCCCCCACCCCTCCCACTCCCTTCCCTCACCTCCACATCACCAACTGTCCCCCTCCCACTCCCTCCCCTCCTCCTCCACATCACTAACTGTCATAAAGCAAGGAAACCTTCATATACCAGATTATTAAAAGATGCAACTAATTACATCATCAAAATCTCAATCCTTTCTGCAATTCTGGTTATCATAATTATTTGTTGCTATTATTATAATCTTTACTTTTAATATTATTATATTTGTTGTTGTTATTATTCTTATTATTATTAGTAGTAGTAGTTGTAATAGTGTTATTATGATTTTTGTTATTATTTTTGTTATTATTATTATTATTATTACACATGTTGTTGATAATAAGATTATTTAAGAGAGAAGGAGGTGAGACACAGGTAGATTTGATTCCAGCCATCACTTGTTTGAATGTTTAAGCGCAACCATCTCGTCCGGTGCTTGAAATGACCATTACCTCTTCACGCTCTCGTCAGGTCAAGCAAGTACGTTAAGATCACGGGGGGCAAGAAGGTCCCATACGATCACCTAATCCTCTGCACTGGGAAGCAATATTTCATCGGTGCACCCTCGGGAGTTGATATCAGCAACACCAGCAGTGCACCCACGATACCTGGTGTTTCGAGTAAACGACTGACGGGCATCATTCCGTCCAACGTCTTCACCATCAACGACCATTATGATGCTGTCCAGCTCACAAAATGGATGGACTTAAACTTCAAGGACACCGCAGGTACATTTCCTCAGAGCTTTCTTCCTGAGGTTTTTTCCTCACCATCCCTATTGATATGTCAAAGAGCTTTAAATATTTAATATCTGTTTTTTTTATGTGTGTATTAAACTCAAGCAGCAAGAGGTCGCTTACCATCTGTTTTACTTCCCAAGGTGTGTTTTAACTGTTTAATTATTAATAAAGGTTTTCTTTGCCTGGAAGGATAAGCAGTGATCTGTAGAATATTCAATTTTCAATCTAAGAAACTTCATACATTTGAAATAGAGCAGAGATGGATTTCTATGTTGTCGTAGATATTAGATACTAAATGATTACACCAGCAGCTTTTATTGTCATCACACGATCCTATGAGTGAGAAGAATTGTATGGTTGTAGTATTATTCAAAGGTGGAAGGGAGCGAGGGGTGGAGAGGGGGGGTGGACTGATTTGAAAGAGTGCAACACCCACAGCATGTAATAATCAGGATGTAACCTGTCATTTGTAAAAAGAAAAATTGGATAATATTTTTTTCTCTTCCAGTAAAAAAATAAAAATTATCCAGTCTTTTATTTTTAAATATTTGCCTCAGTAAAATGTACTCTTTCTTTTCGTAAAGTCAAATTTACTCTTTCTTTTCTCAAAGTCTAATTTACTGTTTCTTTTCCAAAAGTCAATTTACTCTTTCTTTACCCATAGTCTAATTTACTGTTTCTTTTCCCAAAGTCAAATTTACTCTTTCTTTACCCATAGTCTAATTTACTGTTTCTTTTCCCTAAGTCAGATTTACCTTTTTACATTTTGTTATTTTGTAGTCTCTACTAGCAATTTTTTTTTTCTTTTTTTGATAAAATTACATTCTGTTTTGTTCATCAGAAAAGAATGTCACCCATGTGATACAATTTTTGTCGCTGACTTTTAACTTTCTGGATTTCCAGGTAAAGCCATAGTTTACGGCAGCACCATTGATGCATACACAGCTGTGCAGGGTCTTCTGGACTCGGGGATCCCTGGGAATAGATTGGCCCTGGTCCAACCACCCCTTGAGACTGGGATCACATGCTTCAACAATCCTACAGTGGAAGAGGCATGTCACGCCGCCATGAAGGCAGCTGGCATAGAGGTCCACCAGGGGTACCAATTAGCCCAGTGGAACGATGGCAAAGATACCTCCGAGGTCTACTGTGCGTCGTTCACGTCCAGTACAAAGCCGTTAAAACTGGAATGCTCTCTGTTCATCTGCCTGCAGAAGAAAGCTGTAGATTATGAAACTTTCAAAGGTCAGTGCTCTCTTTACCACTGAAAGAAGAAATGCAGGCTATATATAAGAAAATCTCTTTATAATGTTATTACCTCATGGTAGATATGCAGAAATGCCTGTAGTGTATGCCAGGGTATGGTGTATTTAGGATTAGTTGAATTCTTAATGTAAAGTAAGAAAGACCAGGTACAATACGTATTTGGGACATCATTTCTGGATGTAATTGTTAAGTCTATTGCAATGGTTTTGTGGATGATATCTTCCGAGATTGCATCAGTTAATTGGAGGAGTAGGAGAAGTAGTTTCAATTACCTAAATATCTTATTTGGAGGATACTTTGATGTATTTATACACCTTTCACTGTCCTCTCTTTACTCTCAGCCATCAATGACAGCTGCCTGGTCTATGACGGCAGTCTCGTCATAGATGCTAACTTTCACACTAACGATCTGTCCATCAGAGGAGCAGGTCCGCTAACAAAATTCAAGAGAAAGTATCATGCTGAACCATGGTAGGTGTTTATCATGTCCACATGTAACCATGTGTATGCTAAACCATGGTAGGTGTTTATCATGTCCACATGTAACTATGTCCACATGTAACCATTTGTATGCTGAACCATGGTAGGTGTTAATCATGTCCACATGTAACCATTTGTATGCAGAACCATGGTAGGTGTTTATCATGTCCACATGTAATCATTTGTATGCTGAACCATGGTAGGTGTTTATCATGTCCAGATTTAACCATTTGTACACTGAACCATGGTAGGTGTTTTCATGCTAAAACAAATGGTTGTTAGCATGCATTGGGAACAGAACAGCAGTTCATTGAAGGAAAATGTGTGAAAATTGTGAAATTAGTGAAGAATGGAATGGAAAAAGAAAACATCTAGGAGAGAGCAAGTTAAGAAATAAAAAATTGCAACCACCTGTGTAAGGTGAAACTATTATCCTTTCTTCTTTGCATTATTCGTTTAGGAGCCATGCAAACTTCAATTCCGTGGAGGTGGGCATTTCTCTGGCCTCGACGATGCTGCGCCTCTTTGACCCGACCATCGAGAACGATGTGGATCCACCGGACGAACCCCTCAACCTCATCCCTCTCTATGGCCAGTCAAAGGCCCAGAGTGGTGTCCTGCCTGGAGGGTATCACTACTTCCATTTTACCAAACCAAACCTGCTGGTACCCTTAGAAGCTCAAACAGCACAGCTTGATTATGTAAGTCTCTTTCCTTGGATTATAAATGTTAGTCTTTCTAGTTTGGTTATAATATCTGCCAACATTTGTCAAATATATTGATGATTGATGTCATTGAATGATAGGAAAATAATTTTGACTTTTTGCCCACCCCACTGCTATCCTAACTGAATCTCAATGATGAACAGATTAAAGTTGGACTCATCTAATGAAACAAAAATTTCTTTTGAGCTTTGATATTGTTCAAATATTACATTGGATGCTTATTGCTTGCTCATCAGTTAATCGTCTGTAAACAGTCGGCTGTGTATTTCTTCCTGCTGCATTAAAGCACAACTTTATGTTGGCCAAAGGTTTTCAGTCTTTAAAAGCCATTACATTTAATCTGTTTGGTTTTGATTTCACTTTTATATAAAGCCAACTTTATGTACACTGGATTGGTTGTTCATTCATAAAACAAACCATTTCTCATTTTCAGGGCAGACAATTGGTGACTGGTTCTGCTGACGGCCCAGATCCTGACTATTTCAGGATCCACGTGAATCAGTACAGTAGCATCGAGACATTGACCTGCCTCTCTCGGAAAGTAAGTCAATTCGCTAAATATTTTTACTTTTTACATTTTGCTCTTGATGACACCTTGATGAACAAAAGTCCATATGCATGAGAGCATGTGTGGATATTCCCACTTAATCACACCCTCGCTAGGAATATCCATAGGACATGTCCTTGTTTGTGAAGGATATATGCCTAGGAAGTGTGTTCTGTTGTTAATGGAATTGAATGTTCTATAGGATAATATCCTTAAAATTAAGGCTTACTGTGATATTAGGTGGTGGATAAAGATGTGCAACCACAGAACAGACTAGCTTTGTGTACACTATTAGGAACCCATCATCAATTGTCCAAGAGAGTGTTGTAGGTGTTTCAGGAGAAACATTGCTAAATTGCCACCCACCCCTATCAACCCTCCGTCCCCCCTCCACCGGTAGTGATGATTGTACAATGCCTCCAAATTGTGTTTCATAGACTAGATGTCACTTGGAGCTATTCTACTAGTGTTAAAGTTACCACAAAAGATGTCAATTTGTTAATCTGTCTTCAAGCCATCCATTTCTATCAAACAGAAGTAAAAGAGAGATATACAGGTTCTGATTGGATTTTAAGAGAAAGTAGACACACACAGAATCTTCTGTCTGTTCTTAATCCAGTATTTTGTAAATCATTTTGTGGTTAACCAAAGCCATGGGTATTTTTTCTCCTTCAGCCATTTGAGAAAAGAAATTACAAATGTCTGTACAACATCCACGAGAGATTCCTGAACAATATGATCTCTAGGTTTGACGAAGGTCTCATCAAATCCTTCTACGAGTTCTTCAAGGAGAACTGGTGTTTGGCCATCTTCCACGACCGTTTCCAAGATTTCAGACAAGAAGTCAGAGAGCTGTTGATTGAGAGACCCGTAAGTAATCGGAAGTAATATTCTATGCTCTCCTGTCCGGCTTCATAATTCTTCATTATCGGCATTATTAGTAACTTTATTTGCAGTTATAAACATTTATATTAATGTATTACCAAATGTCTCATTAATTACAACATGTGGGGTCAACAGTGGTTAAGTTTGCTTTTAAGTTGAAAACAAATATCAAACACAATGCATTTATTGTAAAAATAATATATAAAAAAATTCTTACATTTGAATATGTCGAGTATGGAGAATCAAAGTTACGTAACTTTGACTAATATGCAATCCCCACGAAAATCACTCAGATAAATGTTCAAATTTTTTTGCTAGTCATTTCTTCCCCTCCCCTCCCCCCTCCCTTAAAACAAGTGATATTTGCTGCTCATTATCCTCAATAGTTAAGAACATAACAGCTTTAGCCCTGATTCTATAAACAAAGCAGACTAGGCTTAGTTCATCTGCTATGACAGTGCAGTGGGTGTAGTTTAACGTCTGATATTTCTTTTGGAAATGAACATACTTCCATAAGATCATGTTGAGCATCTGTTGAAACACTAATGCAGCACACTATGTCATGTTCATGTGTATGTGGTGATAGCGTGAATTATGCTGTATGTTCAACATTTGTGGCTGCATTCAATTAATTGATGTCCTGTGTAAAGTGTTTGTAAGTGTGAGTGTGCTTTCGAAGCTGTTTCGAAGCTGAATTATGCTGTACGTTCAACATTTGCAGCTGCTTTAAATTAATTGATGTCCAGTGTAACATGTTTGTGAGTGTGCTTTCGAAGCTCTTTCCATACAGATGGCCGTATGAATTTATTCTGTGTTTTTTTCAATTTACAGTCGGCAGATGTCGCTTCACTCGAAGAAAAAATACAAGAGTTGATTTCCCAGGATCTTGAGGTAAGTCGTGACAGTCAAATGTTCAAACAGTGACAGGTCACACACCATCAGTTTCACACTTTTGGTACTGGCAGCTGCAGAACATTGTAATTCTCACCGGATGAGTTAACTAGTCCACTTTCAAACCTCCCAAATTCCCGAGAGTAATATTAGATCGTGTAGCCCTCAGGAAAACACTTCACAAGCAATTTTAGCAAGGCTTCAATTCTGGGACGAGAGAGAGAGAGGAAATTGAAAACTGGATCCATCTATAGAAAAGAAATTTGTGGATGAGATATTTTGCTGTTGGGCTTCTTTTTCTGACCTTTCATTTTAAACATTTGTTAACTATTTTTTTGAGCATAAACTTTTGCTTCTTTCTATTGCTGTAAATTAGCGAGTTCATTTGATAATAAGTTACTGCTGGAATAAATATGTCAATCTCTTTAATTTAGAAAAACACAAATTCTGTTGGCAAATTGCTTGCAAACTCAAAGCACTGTTTACATAAATGTAAATCTGTAAAAGTTTCTAAATAGTAAGATCTTCTGATCCAAGCGATATCTATTCTCAGGGGAGTGTCTGCCACTTTAAAATATATTTCAGATCCTCCTTTCTGTAACTTTTTCTGTAATATTTTTTGTTTGGTTGTAATTAATATTCTCATTTTTAATATTTAATATTTACAGTTGGAGCAAAGAGACAGGAAATACTTGCTGGATGAGTTTACAAAGACTGGAACCAAGAGATCAGTTGAAACAAGACTTTTGAGTTTCTTGAGTTATAATTACTACCATCTCCCTATGTATGCCAAACCTGGCATGGTGTAAACACTGCCAAATAAACAGTGCTCTGAAAATAAAACCCAAAATTGAATTTATAACTCTGTCTACTTCTTCAGAGAGGTGTTTAATTTCCTGGTCGCAAAAAGTATATCTAGGATGTTTAACAGATCTTGGGATCTGAAAAAAAAAATTGCCTTTTTTTTTTTTTTTTTTTTTTTTTTGATTTAGGAAATTTAGGAGCTACACAACAAATTTGTTTATGGTTTAAATTTGTTGTTGATTGCATTTTGGGGCAGTTGATGCAAATTCTTCACCAAACCTGTCCAGAAAATGACAAGACTGTCTTGTTACAGGTATTCAATTTACCATACTATTTAAGCATTCAAAGAAATTCAGAATAAGTGTAATTTTTTTTTTGGTGCAGTACCAAAATGACATTACAGATTATTGTACCAATTTACGAATTTAGTATTTAATATAGTTTGTATTCAAACTATTAAAATCTTGTTAGTCGATACCTATAGAGATGAGAATTTTGCATTTAGCTCCATTTTCTTTTTTCTGTTTGTCATATGTATACAAAGATGTATATTTTTTCTCTTAATTTTTTGGCAGTTGAGATGTTGTTTCCCCATTTAAGTTTGTAATATGTACATATAATTTATAGAAAATAACTGTACTATACAGTGAAAGTTTTCTTTCCCATCACCTTGAACAATTGTGCAAAGAATTGCTGAGATGCAGAAACCTTTTTTAAGCCAATATAGAGTTACAAATACATTCCTAATATCAGTTGTCATATTTCATAATTTAATGTCAACACTTTTGTTTGAATTGGTTCGAGGACTCTTTAGTCATAGATATAAGAACAGCAGTTAATGCTCTCAAACTAGTTATTTTAGACCAGTTTATTGTTGAAGCCTTCAAGGAGTATGATGTGAAAATGCAAACTGGATCTGACAAAAAGTTTTTATGTATAAACCAGTGTTGTTACTCTCTCCATGATGTAACTGATAATTTCCAATAATTTTATGTGAAGCATATAAAAACCGTAAGTATTTTTGCTTTTATCTACAAGAATTTCAATTAGATTATCGTATAATGAGAAATGTAGAGATTTAGTGCAGAGATTTGGGGGATAATTCAGAATGGATTTATGTATACAGTTTATTCTTTTGGTCATTCAATATACTTATGTATATGTGGCGGGGGTTATCTGGGTTACGGTAGGGAGAGGCTTGCATTCGTTCTTATTTTGCACTGTATTTTTCAGCACTTTACTTAAATTAACAGTTATCTTAAAGATGTTTGGTCTTTTAAAACTGATGAATTCATTATATAATAGAGAAACTGTTGACTTAACAAATTCTATCTTGACTGTGAAGTTTCACTTTGTACTTACATTACATGGAAACCATAAAACACATGAATTGCTGTTTTTCTTTTATAGACATTCTGTTTGAATTTGTTTTGGGATTTAGAATTTGCAGAGTACATGCACCAATGATTTAATAACAATAATCTGTAAAGTCTGAAAACAATATCACAGTATTATGCAATAGAGAAGGGAAGAAGAGGTGTGTGTCAAGAGAGGGGGAGGGGGGGGGTGCTGAAGAAGTCGCAGAACGTTTAAACATATTCACATATTGCTTTTGTTATGCAAAAAGTAATGTGTTTCATATTTTATATCAATTTAGCAAAAAGGTCAAATAGATCAAGTTTTTCAAGTCATGACTGCTTGATATAACCATACATTGCATAACAACCCACTTCAAAGGCTACAATCACAGGTATACTACCCAAAAAATCCTGGTTTGTTTTGTAGGATATTCATCATAAAAACATGCACAGGCATACACAAACACAAGCCATCATATGACAGCATGTACTCCGTTTGGCAAGGAAGGGAAAATAACATCAAATTCCATTGTTTGTTCTTTTTCAGTTTAGTCTGATTGAAATACATACAACATGAAATATCTATTTCTCTAACATCAATTTTCTTCATCAAATATTTATTTTCGTATTTCACAAAAAAAGAAGAAGGAAAGAGTTGTTTAATATCTTCATGAAAGTTTGATTTACAATGAATAACACAAAAGATTAATTTTATGATTGAACCAAAATAATTATATAATCTATAAAGTGAGATATGAGTGTGTTTCTTATATCATAAACACACTTGTTATCACACAGACAACCTCAAGGAAGAGGTTTGATTCATGTCTAAATAAATACTGAAAACTCAAACCGCTGGACAACCCATAAAATTAGCCAGACCCTGAAATACAATACATTCACCTAATAATGAGGGAGATGAAAGTTGGTATGGATATAGTAGTCTAAAGTTTATCTAGTCAAAACAAAAGAAGGCTGCCTTCATATTTTATATGTTTTGGTTTCCTTCTAGTTTCTGGCTTTTTCTTCTCTCTCAATTAATTTGCCCCTACACACACTGACCTGACCCAATGTAATGACATTTGCTGTAATACTTTCTCAAAAGTGCTTCAAAAATGTCAGCAGGTTTAATTTTAATAAAAATGTGTTTACTGATTGTCTCTCCAAAACATAGCATGAAATGTTGCCAACAAGTCTGTTGATCAATTTCACTCTGTTACAGCTTACTAAACAGAATAAAATATTTGTAACTTAAGACTATGAATTGCAGATAACAAGAAAGTAGCAATACCTTAAATATTTCGGTCAGGGCTTTGCACTGGACCGAAAGGACCATGGTAAAATATGTATCCCATACGGCTAAGGGAATTCAACCATCGCCGTAATAATCGTTTCTTTTCATTTTTTTTTAAACAAAATTATTTAAAGCAAAAAATACTCAAAAATACATAAAACATATTAGAGCACTGATAAACATTGATCCATCGAAAATCTCATTTACGTGGAATTGAGATGTCATGAATTGTTATTAGTGAAGTACTTTGATGAAATGATAAAATAATGACATAAATTATAAAGCATACAATGGTTAAACATGAAATGAATAGTAAATAGAGGGGGGGGGTAAGAAAGTTTTGGGTTTTGTTTTATTGGTTAATTAATAGCTTTAATATGAATAATGTTTAAGTTTGGAAAAATTCAAACAAAAAGGCAAAGATGAGAATGAAACTGATTATGTGAAGAGAAAATAACATCTCACACTAATTAGAAGCAGCTATTTGTGTTAAATATATTTAAAGTTAAATATTTTTTTTAATGCTAGCATTTGATAATAAACTCCACTACATATGAGAGTTTGTTTGTAATTAACAATTAAAGTCTTTCAGTTAATGAACAAAAGTCCATCATGAATGCACATTTTGTATAGCTCTCTTTTATGTATTTGATGAAATATTTGATATGGTTCCCTTAATTTGACCGATTGTAACTTTTCATCAAATTGCCTGAAATTGATGAACAAACAGCTGATTCAATCACACATTTAATTAAATGTGTTCATTGTACAATGTTTCTTTATGTGGTGATCATTCCAGTTAAGGCAAACTAAACCACCTCAGTTACAAAAGATTAATTAGAAATAACATTATTTCTATTCAGATAATTCTAGCCTCTTACAGTTCTTATAAAAAACATGCACTAGAAAATTAAAAATACTTTCTTAAGATTTCATTATAAAGAGGAAAATGTCAATGTAAACATGTAACATATGAAAAGTATTTTTTCAAAAGAAACATCAACAAAAAAAGGTAAGAAAATAAGCATATTGGGGTTAAAAATTAAAATGAAACAATTTTAATTAAGCACACCTTATTTGCTTACACGATTGAATTTCTGATAGTTTTTAACAGTTTATTATAAAGAGGAGCATGTAAATTAAATTATGAATAGTATTTTTTCAAAAGAAACAAAAAAAAAGAGTAAGAAGAAATAAGCATATTGGGGTTAATAATTAAAATGGAACAATTTTAATTAAGCACATCTTATT
>KN882947.1:191448-204876 GCA_000934455.1 Apostichopus parvimensis
TAGTACTAACCTTATTGTAATCCCAGTGATACTGTGCATCTTTATCGTTTAGTACTAACCTTATTGTAATCACAGAGATACTGTGCATCTTTATCATTTAGTACTAACCTTATTGTAATCCCAGTGATACTGTTCATCTTTATCGCATCTTCGTAGATGTATTTCAGAGGACTTTTCGAATGCACACTGTTCATTCACTCGGAACTGTCCATCCATTGTCAACTTAAAGAGCTGATTACCGCCGGCACCGTGACAGTAACTGACCCCTAATTGACCTCCGTCTCGTCTACCCATAGAATCGATGCATCGCCTTTGGTCCATGAGTCGAACCTTCAATGTAGAGAACAGATATGGAGAATGAACCAGACACTCAGAAGTTGAGGACATCCACACAGTGCAATGTTTTAGGAAAAAATCCTACCAAAGCAAAAATAAATAAGCCACCACTTAGCCTTGAAAAAGGTATTTCTATTTCCTTTAGACACGGATATAGCCTGATGCTATCCACTGCAATATCAAGATTGAGGGGAACTTTAGAAATGGATTTTGTTCATAAAAATTTCTATAAAGAGGAACAGACAACCCATCACCTTAACAAGAGTTCCATACACTGCTAACCCTCTTGAGTGCAGAGTAATCAATATGCATGGGTGAAGCGAAACTTCATTAATCAGCGGGCCGTGTTAAATCCACTTTTGAGGTTGCCTAACCACCATTTTGTTGTTTGTTGTTTCTAATGTTAGTGTTTTTTATACATATAAAGTTTTTTCTCTTGGGCAAGGTGGAGGAGGGATAGGCATTGTGTCCCCCCCACCCCTCCCCTACCCTCCCCCACCATCAATTCTACCTCGACATACTCCATGCCTCTCAAATGATGCAACAGCTCAATAGCAGTACATTTGAAGAGATAAGGTCTTGTCACAGAGTAATGCTACTTTACGGCACTCCAAGGCATATGATGCTTCAGCAGATTTGACAGTTTGCAGGACTTCCCAGAAGACTTTTCTCATGTCAATTCCCGTCATAACATATGACAAGAAGAAGAAAAGAACGGTCTCAAAGGAAGAAGAGATGGAGGTCATGAAAAGTATTACTGATTTCGACAGAAAACAAGTAATTTTAAGCATAGAAACTTAAGCAGGTCAAGCTACATGTACACAGGGCTTCAGATAAAGTTGAGAAAGGTCACCAAACTTCCACTGGCCTCCAGTGTCAAAGGTCACCAATCTTCCACTGGCCTCCAGTGTCAAAGGTGATCTGTTTGCCCTCCTCAGAATGTGGAAACTGCTGAAAACTGCTAAAAAGTTTTGATATTAAGTCCCATTGAGGAGGTTCTGCCCCTCCAGGTTACATCTAGATATTGAGAAGTGTGCCATTGGAACAAACACATACCTCAGTGAGGTAAAAAAAAATCAAAGGTGCTGCTAAAAATGGGGTGAGGAGGGAGGGGGGTATGAACCAAAACTGGAAGGGTAGTGTAACAGTTTGTAATTAGTGATGACACCAACATACGTGTTTGGCAAAAATTATGATTTGGGAAATATATGACCATAAAATTATAATTGGCACACGTTTTCAAACTTACCTCCCCCCAAACTTTATTCTTTGCTGGAAGAGGATACTTAATGGTGATGTCTGGAGCAACTTCTTTCATAAACCAATCAAATGACTTGCAATTGTGGCTTTGCCTAAATTCAAGCTGTTTCTTGATATTTCCGGTCGGTATGAAAGTCGCCTCCGGTTTGCTTCTATAAAAGTATTCTTTGTAATCGTCCATCCAAACTTCGACCACCCTTTTTAAATTCTATTTAAAAGAGAGAGAAAGTTACATGAAAAAATAAAATGGTCTCTTGAAATAACCGTGAAAATGCATCAGCGAAGATATAAGCTGTGAGTGTAATACATATGGCCAAAGTAAACCAGCTGGCATAGTTTTTTTTTCGCTGGTTATGAAAAAGCCTTTCAAATTAACACTTGATCTCATTTTGAGTGGCACGCCTCGTTGTATTATTCAAACCTTCAGCAGAAAGACGCATACATTGATCTACATTCAGACTTAATCAACTTGAAGCTATCCTTCTCACTCATCATTACATTCAGCATCGAATCCACGGATGGATCGTCACTTTAATACATCGTCGTAGAATTTGCACCTGAAAATGAATTTCACGATGATTTGATACTGACAGCTTCAGAATCGATAAATAATTGGAACACTTTTTTGATCAACCTTAGAAGTGCGACAATTGCAAAAGTAAAGACAAAAAAAGAAAACTGTTCAAATTTTTCTATTTTAGTAGTAATTTGGGTCATTTTGTGCTGGTCTGTTTTTATCAGACACTTCAGACATGTTGCCCATCAAAACTCTAATCTGCTTCTAACTAATATCAAAATGAAATCATTCCTCGTTAAATTACAAACGCTTACTTTACTTCACAATTTCATGATGAATGTCTCTTGGAACCACACGGGTAAGAGATAATCTAAGTATACGTGTAAACATGCAACTGTATACATATGACCAGGAATGTGCTCACACTGGGCGGCACTGGGCGGCTGCGCCCGGCAGTTCTGAATGCCGCCCAGCACAAACAGTATTTTAAACACATCCATCCGGCACTTTTCTTATGATAATTTAACAAATTTTACCATAAACAAATTCTGGGAGAATACATGGCACAGAATAGGAACAGAGCACCACCTAAGCATACTTCATGTGCAAAATTTGTCCAGTGGGGAGGGGGTACCCCATCCATGAGATCCCTCTCCCAGGGTGTGGATCACACTACCGCACAATCTGCCCGGCACTCAAATATTCCTGAGCACATCCCTGTATGACCATATGGTTCATTTCTTAAATACTGATAGGCTTCCAAAGCTTTAAACAGGACAAATTTTATGTTAACTCATGTGAGGGGAATTGAATAAGAAATAACAAAATGTATCCAATGGGAATTCTCTCTAAAGAATTGACAAAGTTTGAATATGACACAAAGTGTTATGAAAAAGAAACTAGAGTTTGTTACCAGTGACCTTATGTTCCTCTACTCTTGCTTGGAGTTTAATACAGTTAATACATGTAACAACTGAGCTAACCAGACCTTAAAGGACAACTATTAAGGCCATTTGATTTAAATATTCATGTCCAATCTCACAAAAGCCAATTCTGTTGGCACGCATGGTTTCATTCATGCTCGATATACTGTAGACGACAGCTGAATGATCACGACGGTTCAAATTATTAATAGGCTAGGGGAGTTTGTCTCCGAAGTGGTGAGAATTTGAATCCATTTACCAATCTCTTTACTGTGTGATTTCACACTGCTGTACTTTCTGTTCTTTACATGTAAACTATATCAATGAGTCAAATGATCAAACCAATATGTAGCTGTTAAAACAGTAACCAAAAACATTTGTACCCAAAGGCAGATCTGAAAATGCAGGTGCTGGTGGAATTAAACTGTCTGCCTTCAAATATGATCTCAATTATTCAATTATTTAAAAGTCTTAGATTACAGATGGTTTCTTCAAGTGATTTAAGATACTGGGTAGACTGTCAGCTGCCTGTGCTGGAAAACAGTCAACAAGCACCAAATTTCTGAATTACAGCTCTACACAGATTAGTTTTGCCTTCTTTAGCACTTACTCGAGTTGAAGTTAGAGAGTAAAGCATTGAGGTAAAACACATTTCTACGCTGGTAATTCTGTGGAATGCTTGCCAGAGTAGCATGAAGCTGAGTCGATAACAATAATAATAATCAGACAGTTATTTTCACGACTCTTTGGATCAGCGAATGTGTGATAAACCCGCAATGGCTTATGGATTACAACTTTCACGTCGGGTGGCTTCCAATTCAACATTTTGATCTCAAATTTGGAATCTTTTCAATTTAGATTTATAATCATTTCAGATGGGAAAACCATAGACTGCTCTTGGATGAAAATCCCACCTTACTTTATAGTTCGATATACCGTACATTTTATAGTACATATACCGCTCAAATTTTCTGTGGAAACAGAACTGAGAAAATCAGGCAACTTGTGGTGGACTCAAACTTTTGCTGCTGGGCCGACAGACGAGAAAAGAAGTATTATTTGGGGGGCAGTAGATATCATGCAAATATATGCATTGTGCATAAAGGGTAGATTATTAGCTTAAATGAGAGAATCGAACTAACACGGGGAAGTGACTGACAATTAGCCTCTGGTTAATCCGCACACAAAGCTGTGAACCAATCAATTCAGGTGGCTCAAATGTCTCTGAGAATCTGGATCATTTAGTAAACCTAACATGTGACATTGCAATCAAAGGTCATTTTACATCACAATCCGTAAACGTAAGAAAAAAACATCCCAGCATCTCTGTCATCTACGTTGTAAAGATGGGAAAAGTGTAAGTATTTGTCGTGAAGGTTTTTACTTACACGGTCAGCGAGCCCCATTGTACTTGTGCCATTAGGACCACCGTAGGGAACTTTACCGAGGATTCGATAGATGTGACCGACTCTTGAGCAGGGAACCCACAATAGCGAGCCACCACACATCCAAATCTGTCGAGATAAACAAACGGTTGAAAGCATACGGTGGTCTTGAAGGATGACTTCACGCAAATGATTATTTAAATATGCAAATTAAAAGTGGATCACTCCTTTATGAGGGCATACCAGATACCTCTCAATACCATTAGAGTCTTTGAGACTGGTAGACCCTTAAAACATTTCTGAGACTCATTTATCAAAGTGGCTAATTTTATCACAAACAGAGGTAAAGGTCCAGAGTGTTGCCTCCAAAAATGCTAGAAGGTGAGATAATGGTCAGCCATGCTCACATTTGAAAGAGTATTTTACTGGCTCTGTAAAAGCAGTTATCCACACTGAGATATTTTAATTGTATAATATTTTATGTATTATATTGTATGTATAATATTTTTATTGTAATAACCTTCAATAACTGAGACTGAATGTGAGGATCAGCGACTCTAGGACGGTACAATTGTAAACAACTAGCCAATTTTTTTCGCATTCTCAAAATTTGAGGCCTATACTAACGACCTTTTAAGGCTTACTCCTAAAAAGTGACAAAGTACATATAATAATACATTTATGACACATGCAACAATTAAGAACAATTTATTGGCATACTTGTCATCGGGAAGTAGTGGTAAGTCAAACCAAAACATTTTTTTCTTCTTTCAATGATTTATAGAATCAAATTAATGATTCTACAGCAAAATAAACAGTTGAAAGGTAAAGTTGTATTTGGATCCTGATCAAACATAGGCTTGTCCAAACTAAACTTTAATGGGTAAACATTGCAATATATGTTAATTATTTATTTCATGGTGTTATATCATTTACTCAGAAAAATCAATTACCATTTCCGTGAAGTGTTTAATAATGATAACGATAGTTAATCAAATGAGATTTGCAATAGTTTACAGAGATTTATTAAAACACACTTGATAAAACCACCTGCATAGAACAGTGAATGGGTGAGTGTCTTCTCATACGTGGGACAATTCTAGTTTTTCAATTAGCTGAATGGTGTTTAAAAGTAAGAGTGTGCTTGAAGCGTGTCACACGGGCAATTACCCTCCGATTCTGGTCCGTCCGAGGAAGCTTGTACCAAACTCTGAGAAGCATCTTAGAGACTTCTGACTGGGTACATTTGGGGTACAAGGAAGAGAGATCCTAGAGAGGGTCATTGGGGGGCTCAATGCAAAGAAAAGTTCAAAGGTCTTGTGTGTAAAGTGTTAACACATTTTGGCATTTGTGTTACAATTTTGGTCAATTTTTGTAGCATTTCGCATCTGCAATACCAGTTGAAGCATCCCCAGTAATTGGTTCTTATTCCAAACAATCAGAAATTTTGTAACTATCAGATTTATCTTTTACATTTGGACATGGGCTAACTCTACTACAGACTACAATCTCAATGACAAAATTATTCAAAGTTGTAAAAAGACATGAAAGCTGATTCATTGCCTTTAACGAATCAGAGAATAACAACATTTCTCAATTTTGTGACTATTTTGATGCACAGTTATGAGATTGTAGTATTGATACAGTTTTAAAAAAGTTATCAAATTCAATGCAAGAAACTGCTGTGAAAACTCTCAAATTAACCTTTATTTGGATGAAAACCTTCCACAAGATCAATGAATTATAAACTTTGCTTTGCATGATACCGGCACATTTAAGGTTATTTGTATTACTATCTAAATTTGTGGACCAAAATAAATTTAGACAGCTGTTGTCAAATACGTATTTGTTTAACATGATTTTGAAGACCAGACCCCCAGATTAATGATTTACAAACTCGTTTTAAATTTACCTGATGTTAGTCATCCACTCAAAGCTAAATGGTTTCATGGGACCAGATGTCACTAAGTAATCACGCCTTTACAAAGTGAACAAACATCGCTATGTTTGTTTCAATGGAATGAGGTTGTCTGCATGAGATCAATTATCATGTATCTCTGTTTGTATCCAATACTGCACAAGAGGTTGAACTTGCACAACTTGAAACTGCACAACTTGAAATCAACTCCTCTGTAGTTGGACGCGAGGAAGCGGTGATGTGTCAGGTGGATTGGTACTGTACGTGAAGGTAGGCGTCCTTCAAATCTACCGTCCATGTCAACATTCCCCTGTTGAGGGATGGTACGATGATGGCGAGGGTCACCATCCTGAAGCCTTTCAGTTTGAAAAACGCTCTGTTTAATGGCCTCAAGTGCAGAATTGGCCTCCAGGACTTTTTTTGGGGGGGAGTGGAGGGGAGCGGGATGAGGAAGAATGACGAACGGAAGAGAGGTTCCTTCATTCCCATCACCCTCAGTACCAAGCCCTTGTCCTACAAGGGCTTGCCGGGATTTCTGTCTCCAGGGCCCGGCGTTGGTCCAGGTACTCCGGTAATGGTGTGATTTTCCTTCCTTTGCTCTCTGGAGGTGTCTATTTGGTACCCCGCCGTTAACACGTCAAAAAATCCAAGCATCCGGGGCCCAAGATTTCCCATCTATGAGCATACTTTAATACTCTCCTCTCTACATTGGGTAAACCGTGGCAGGGTGGGCACCCCTAGAGATGGGCATCGAAGGAGGACTTGGAGGGCTGAGCGTGCGTCAAGTATAGTCCCACCGCTTCTCATCCTCGGTCTGGAAGTACTCTAAGGTTGTGTAGAGGCCTGTGTTCTCCAGCCTGATGATTGGCTTTGCCTATATCTTGGCGGTGTTGGCCCCTATGACCTTTGCGGCGTCTGTCGGCTGGTGGTGGAGTATTGCTGCAACCACGGCTGCGACCCCTGATAGGTCTGGGTCTGGTGGGATGCCCCCGCTGACGTCGATCTACAAGCTCGAGGTCTCTGTATGCTCAGCTTTGAGAATGACCAGATCGGACGCTGAGATCTACTCCTGGTCTGTGGTCTGGCTGTCTCTAGCCGGTCTCTAGCCGGTCTCTAGCCAGCTGCAGCTCGGAGAGATTCAGGTTGAGTGAAACGGAGAACAGACCCGTAACACTATGGGGAGCTACAAGGTGGACAACCCTGCCCCGGCCTACCAGGTGCCGAGGTACCGAACTGGGCAAGCCCAAGCAAATAACTGGGAACCTACTGGGACTAGGGGGGAACTACCGACAAGTGAGCTCCCCAGCATGATGAAGATGATGGTCCTAGGCCAACAACACAACTCCAGTGAGGAGTTTCGGTCTAAGTTAGGGGGAAAAAACCACCAAACTACTGTCCTACAAAAGACCTGTGGCCTAGCCTCGATTCAGAGAGGATCGACACTGCAGCTAGTGATGTGCCTAGATCAAACCCCATAAGCGGGAATCTAGCCAAGGAGCCTAACACACATATGCTCCAAACCTAATTCTAGGCCACACCTGAACTATAGGGTACAAAAAAAACCCAAACACTGTTGTCCAGTAGAACCTGGTGCAAGCGGCCTAATAAAGGGATATCTAAGAGCCTAGGCCGAGAGAGCCTACCAGCGAATGGTGGGGGCTTAGCGACAGTGCCACAATGGGTAACATGGTCAAAGCAGGCAATGCCTAACACATTGGCGTCGCGCAACCGGTACCTGTACTGAATGCTTTACAAAGGATATGATGAACCAAACAAAATGTGAGGGAGAGCAAAAACATGGGAAAATACATTAAAACAAAAGGATTCTTTATCAGTGCTTCTTAGTAGTGACTGGGAAAAGATGTTTCAGTATACGGAGATCCAAATCCAATCCAGAAACTTGTAAAAAAAAAAAAACTTTACAGCAAATTTTGCTAATGAAATGCTTTTGTGTTCTTCCTAAATGGTAGTTTCAGAAGAAGGTGTAAGTGGGCAGTGCCCAGGAAGCGGGGGCGCAGTGCTAAAACGTTCCAATGTGTAGTTAGATAGATGGGAAAGTACAGATGTGGAGTGGGAGACAGGTAAGAGAGAAGCGAAGTAACTCATAATCTTGCTTTGCGTGAAACCGGCTAGTTAAGGTTTTGTATTACTGTCCAGATTTGTGGACCAAAATTGACAGCTGTTTTCAAATACGTATTTGTTTAACATGATTTTGAAGACCAGACCCCCAGATTAATGATTTTCAAACTTGTTATATATTTACCTGATGTTTGTCATGCACTCAAAGTTAAATGGTTTCCTGGGACCAGATGTCACTAAGTAATCACGCCTATACAAAGTGAACAAACATCGCTATGTTTGTTTAAACTGCGTGTGACTCTCTGCATGAGTTCAATTAATTATATATCTCTGATTGTATCCGAAACTAGGTCAGATTACCGGCATGAGACGTTTCTTTGTGCGCGAGTCTTCACACCCTTTAAGTCTTTGACGGGGTGTAAATGGAACAGGATTTTAAATTAAGCAACACAGCATGAAATTTTATCACACAACCAACCTTGAAAGACAATTCAAAGTTTTCTCCTCCCCAGATCTCCAGTCCCTCGTCGTAAGCACCCAGTTCGAAGAAGAATTCTCGGCTCATAGCGAAGAGTCCTCCGGCCATTGCAGGTGAACTGAAGCATGCCACGAAAAAACAAAAATGGAAAAACAAATTATGGAAAAGTAGTCACTGATATAACAGGAGAAACTTAAGTATGTCTCTGAAGAGAACGATGCAATTTACGAAGACGACTTTATATAGCAAAACTGACAGTACTTAATGACTGAAAGGAGTTTTAAAGGTATATATGGTGGACCGGGGGGAGCATCCATTCTATGACTGCAGCCAACAGAAATACTGGATATTAGATAATATCATGTAAACACAATTGATCGAGTCATCAATAAACTTGCTCAAGTCTCATCAAATCTACTGAAAAATGTTCAAAAACTAAAGAAACATCATCATACAACAGTGCTCTTTAAGTTTGTATTGATAGAATATTTACTGCCAATTACTATTAAAAACACTGATAGATGCATCTCTAACAAATATGTGACAAACATCTATGTTAACATGCTGCACTTAAAACTACTGCAGCAGGGAAGGAATGGGGTACAGTGTACAATATCTTCAAGAACAATGGGACAGTTCAATACACCTTGACAATACATCTAGGGAAACCCAATCAATAGACCATTCGTACACCACATTTCATAAATAACCACTGATATATTTGGGTGAGCTCAAATAAACTCACCATCATACAATTTCCACAATATTTTCAATCCTCCAAACTTGACCACTCCACAGACAGAAGCACTTGGAAAGTTCTTCTCACAGAACTTTCTTCAGTTTAAGAACTAATTTTTGACTAAACAAATTGTCTGTTACAATATCATCATTCTCTGGTCTTGAGACCTACTTATTTACTTCTTTGTATCGCTTTAAATGAGACCAATTAACTGCCTATCCCACTTGGATGGCATGATCGAGGCATTTCAAAAGAATGAATAAATTTGACAGAAAATTGACTTGCAAATGACTAAAATAAGTACTACAAAAATGTCAACCCTCATCTTCTAGCCCACAATTTTTCATACCGTTCTGAATCGACGTCCTTTATCCGTTTCTCTTTTCAAATTTCCGCGAGAAATTTTTACGATGACAAACAGACTGCCTCAAGGGCATATCTATGATTACCACTGAATAAGTCATTGGCTTGGCCTATCAAAGAAACTTCAAATATTGCTGAAGTGAGTTCAAGGAAAAAGAGCTTTCTTCTGAATGGAGTCTTTAATTATAACTTTGTGCTGCATACATGATACAGCTAAACAAATGGGTGCCATATGAATCTTTGCTTGTTCTGTAGACAAAAACCAACCACAGAGGTAATCCCATTGCTCACTAAATAAGAAGCAAACAGCAAATTCTCCAAGGGCCACTGTTCATAATAATAACAATTATAATAATAATACAGTTCTTATAAAGCGCAACACACAACAAAGTCTTGATGCACTGTACACAAAACAAACATGTACACAAAATATAATACACTACAACCGTGAAAACATACGAGTCTAGAGTACAGTTTTAAAGTTATTAACATATTGAGCACATTTGGCATGCTGGGAGACTATTCCAAAGAAAAGCCAAAGCATATTTAAAGGAACATTGGCCGTATGATTTTGTGTATACTCGGTGTGATACCAGTAATGACTTTGTACTAGACCTTAGACGGCACGCTGGAGTGTAGTTTTGCACAAGTATACATCAAGAACACCCACATCACAGTGAGAGTTGGAACATTTCACCGAGCAGCAGGGGTGTCCGACCAAGGTTTACCCTGAGGAGATTCCCATGAAGCTATTGCAAAACCTCGACTGACACAGGAGACTTTAATTTTGAATTGTTCTGGTTTTAGTTCGGACAGTGATTTGTTACTAAATTTGTGAAAAACTCAAGACTGACACAAGAAGCTCAATTCCAACAAAAGCTCCTGAATTCAAGTATAAACCTTGGCTGTGGAGGCCTCAAAAGCAGGCGTACAACGTGCACACTTTCGACGCATTAAACATTGATGTGTCCGTCCGGTTAAAAGAGACACCTGGTTGGACACCTACTGTACAATTAACTGGTAGTAGCATCCATGAAAAGTTTCCTACAAAGTAAGACTTGTGTGCAGAAAATTAGACACACACCATGCCAAGTGAGATACTGTACAATTAGTGAGATATTTTTTTTTCACCGATAGGATGTTTAATACCTGTACGGTTCCGTCTCATGCAGTCTGCGTTTCTTTTCAAAGTCCGGCAACGGGAAATGTTTCCAAAAGAGACTCCAGTCGAACCCTCCCCTGGATAAAGCCCCGCTTCCTTGCGGATGCAACCCAAAATCCATGTTTCCGATGACATCTACCAATGGACAAACCGCTGTCGTTCTGTAAAATAGATGGAGAAAGATAAAACAAAATATGAATCAAGTTCAACGGGTTTAGGGTTTACTTCATGGTAGGTTAAGTAATGCTTCAGACAGCTGTTTCATGTTTAAAAACTGAAGTGATTCCCATTTTGGCTATGTTCTACAATACAATGGTCTACTGCAACAAACAATAATGTACAAAATTTTGTCCGTTTCAATGTTTGGCAAGCATATATGCTCATGAACTGTTTTTGACCAAAAATGCAAAATAGTTCAAAAGTTGATCTAAGTTACATATTATAGTCATGAATTCTTTGTTCATAGCCTCAAGTCAATGCCCACATCAAGGAATTTACATATTTTGTCAACTGTAAACCGGAGATAGATTCAAACATTGGTTGGGTTTTCCAAGAATTGAGATTTTGAATATTTTACATATCATGTTAGCTGGCACACAGTACAGTAATTGTCATTCAGTATGTTAATTTGCACAGTCAGTATGTAAATTGTAGCAATGAAGTACCTGGCAAACACTTCATAAATTCAAAACCATCTGCTCAATTTTCCCAGGAATTGAGGATTGAGAAGAACACCGCTTATTCTAAAACATTTTGAAACATCAAATATTGCTACTGATTACAAAAGTTGCCGTTTGGCATGTATTGACATACAAGGAACCCTCTGAGGAACCCTCTGAACAACAATATTAATTTCATATATATTTCAGTAAAAAAGTTAAATATAACACAATGTGTAAATTAATGTAATCTAAGTTTATATCAAATATAACTGATGCAATTTACAATTCATCATAGATGATTAATATTGATAATGACAACATCATTTTATTCAATGAAGTTCTAAAAGCCTTGTCAGTCTCTCAACTACAGTAGTTTATAAGCGCCACTTGCGTCATCTTTCAGGCATACCAACCGCCAATGAAAAATGGAATGCGACCTTCACCAATTTAACAACCAAAGACTGGCATCCTTTTTCACAATGCTGTATCACACTGTCTCTGAGGCTAAAGTTCAATACTTTCAGTTCAAATTTATTCATAGAATTGTTGCAATGAATAGGCTTCTTTCATTGATGGGTAAAAGTGATTCCGATATTTATACTTTAAAAATTGTAACATTGAAACTGAGAATATTGAGCACTTGTTTTGAAAATGTCCTGTTACTGCCTCTTTCATTTTAGATGTTGAAAATGTGTTCCTTAAGAAGCAGTTCTTTTTTCAAAGCAGGATATCATTTTTGGTTACAACAACTGGAAAGGACATCCTACAATTTTCTCATACTTCATATGAAATACTATATTTATGATTGCAAACGAAATGAATGAAATCCAATTATCGATGAGTTTTTCTTTAAATTTAAATTCATAATTAGTATTGAAAGGTTCAACTATTTAAGAACTTGCAGATTAAGAAAACATTAAGTTACTTTTGTGGAGCTGTGGAATGCCTTTTCCTTATGTCCCGATTTATTCAATTAGGCTTTTTTTCGATTCTCTTTCCTTTTACCCTATCTGTTTGCTAATTGCACATGTACTCGCAAAGTGTTGTTCCGTGTAATATACTTAAAAAATGAAGAATTGATGTTACAAATCATATGCTAGTTTCTGATCACATTGATGATAAACGATAAATAAACCGAGGGGGGGGGAATCATAGATGATTACAGGCACCCGTAATGATTACCTTTGGTACTGAATAAATGGAATACATATACTGTAATATGTACGGTACTGTAATCATACAATACATCAGAAATTTCATGATGTAATTTAGTATTTTGCAATATCAACAAAGCAATGTAAAACAATTATATTTGTATCACCTTTATACAGACATTTTTAATACATTATGATCACTGTAATTTTCTATAACGTAATTTCTAACATTAACCACCATCATACTCACTGAAACTGTAATCTAAATCAGAATGAGTTTCCAGGCTTCAGATAAATACATTATATAGATACCATAGAATCTGCATGTTAAATAATACTATCTAGTAATCAACATTATAATATTTATGGATAATGTCATCTGTATCAGATAGTAAATGATTTAATCTAATATTTCCCACCATCTATAATGAAATATACACCATAGGTTCTAT
>KN882948.1:7511-23343 GCA_000934455.1 Apostichopus parvimensis
CAAAAACTACAATTTACATGCATCTTGGTGCGGAATAGAGCAGTGTTTCGTCTAAAATGAAAAAAAAGCCCCCACTATATTGGTGAAAAAGTAATAACATGATTTCAAACAATCCCTGGGCTCAATCCAAGCAACAACAAGGATAATTAAGTGACTATATGCACCATCCATGACATCCTATACGACCGAACAAGAACGCAACCGTGCGTTGTGATCACTTGCCGAAATGTCCCTAACTCCCACTTCGCATCCCAGGTTTGTTTATTGGTGATATTATGGCATTAAAACTGCTTTCATTCCCCAACTTAAAACGTTTATATCATTCCCCAACTGAAAACGTGTATTTCATTTCGGACTGAAAACGTGTATTTCATTTCGGACTGAAAACGTGTATTTCATTTTCGGACTGAAAACGTGTCTTTTATTTTCGGATTTAACGTGTATTTCATTTTCGGACTGAAACTTGTCGGACTGAAAACTTGTCGGACTGAGGGGTGTACCCCTATATTAGTAGCTCTAAACGGAATATTGTGGTAATAATAATAATAATAAATGACCCGAATCTTTGTGGGAGCAGTTGCGTGCTTGCACAAGGGAGCAGGGAGGGACATGACCAACCTCACCCACCCCCCCTCCCTCTCCACCACCTTCGATCTTTTGGAAACTTCGGTATAGTCGTGGGATTATTCGTATTCTGCCGGTGAAGAATAGAGCCACTATTACGGGTTTAACCCCCTCACCCCCCCCCCCCCATTCAACCTCATACAAAGTATTCGCAAAACGTTTAGGGCTACTTCTATAAACTTATCTTACAGTTTAAATATGCTCAACATTCAGGAAGGACATGACTAACTTTTCTTCTGTTCCCCCCCCCGCCTTCCACCCCTCCCCCTGTCACTTATCTTCTCATAGCTCTCTTCCACCATTTTTTCCTCCACACCTTTCTGTCTTTTTCCTTTGTGTTCACCATGCTATTTAACCTTTCTGTATTTCTGTGCGTGTATTTGTCCCTTCTGTTACTGTTAATTGTTATTTAGCCTCTGAAGAAGATCCTGCTAGGATCGAAACGTCAGGCTTACTTACTTGTACCATGGAGCTTCGGTGATAGCTCCATGCTTGTACACAGTTAGTAAATATGCTTTAGAATGTATCATTTGCCGTTTTCCGAGGTTCCCAAGCCTCTATAGAAGACGGCTTCAATAATCATACTACCCCTTCCATAGAAGCCTTCATTCGCTTCTGCCCATCCCAAAGGCCCTATAGGTAATTAGCTACCTGAACAACACACAGGTGGTCAACCCCGAGGAAAGTCCGCATTCAAACGCTTTCTGGTCACTTCGCCCAACAACCATTTCGCCCAACTGCCATTTCGCCCAACGAGCATGGTCATTTCGCCCAACCAGCATGGTCATTTCGCCCAACTAGCATGGTCATTTCGCCCAACGAGCATGGTCATTTCGCCCAACCAGCATGGTCATTTCGCCCAACCAGCATGGTCATTTCGCCCAACCAGCATGGTCATTTCGCCCAACCATTTTTTTACTCATATTCAGTCAGAATAATACCACTTTTTCTATTTCACTAGTTCAATTTGATTTATTTTGGGTTATATTACTTCGTGGTAGGTAAATAAAGTGAGGTCCGCTCGATATCGATCGGAGTCTGAGCAGTTATTTCGGGTATAATGGGAGGATTACACTACTTTAGGCGGTTACGCATACAATGGAAGTTATTTTATTATACAAACAAAGGGGAATCGGTCTCCATAAAAACCTATCAAACCTAACCCCTAAAACACTGATCCATCCTACAGACTGTAACCACTGTAACGTTAACACTTCCCGAACGTTTCCTTATTAAATTGACCAATATTGAAGTATAATATTTAATCAATGTTGGGCGAAATGACCAACAAGGTTGGGCGAAATGGTAAGGTTGGGGGAAATGGCATGTTGGGCGAAATAGTTGTTGGGCAAAGTGACCAGCTTCCATTCAAACTCAGGTCATCACTGTACACGATTGCTCTGACGACATCCATTCACATTTGAACCGCATTTAGGATGCATTTCTTTCAGTATTCAAATTTGTAATAAATAAGAAATAGGATCTGCCATGCCTTATTTGACAATGCTGTCGGAATTTCCAGTCAGAAAGAATTTTGATATGTCTGGTTATTTAGAATGTCAGAACAGTATATTTCTACACATACGCTGCTCACCGTACCCGCAGAGACCTTGGTACGTAGGTGCAGGGAGTTGTTATGGAACAACTCCCTGGTAGGTGGTATGTATAGGCAAACAGTCTTGTACTTTTGATTGTTACAACTTGGCTCTGAATAAGCCAGTTCTGAGATACCAACAGCTAGCTTATGATTACGTAACAGTTCAAAGGGTAAGACTGAATAGAATGGTCACTCGACAGCATGTTTACACATATGCATACACTATAGCGTTGTAACTCCAAATATCCATCGATATATGTACAGATAATATTTCTTTATTTTCTTCGCAATGGAGGATGAAATAACCATCGATGATATTAACACGTTAGAAATTCTTCCAAACCCTTCAGATGGATGAGCGGTTCACGTATAGCCGCGTTTGGTACAAACAAACACATGTACTGCACGTTCAAAAATACCCGCCCCTTGATAGAGCGGTTATTATTCATATTCCCGACGATCAGGCCTGCCTAAACCAACACAGTCCTCCTCAAATTCACTAGAGCATTAATTATATGTTTCTTGTTGATAGCATAAACTACTCCATGTACTGCGAGCACACGTAATTTATTGAACACCAATAGCACGGTATGAATGTAAACACAAGACTTAGTGCTCCAATGGCCAGCACTACTTTACTGTGTTTCATTTCATTACATTATATATTTGATCCAATCACAAGAACAGTATACCATGGAGCTATAAACAGATAGCTCCATGAGTATACAAACAACAAAGTATGAAAACACAAAGCGGATCAGGATGTACAAAAGGAAACCAAATTCCTGTAGCCTGGAGGCCTGTTCACACAAATTTGGCTTGACCACTGAAACAGTATACTGTACGTGACTTTATTAATGACTTTGTGCCGAGGAGCGTTCAGTATGGCTCGCATTAGCAACTCGGGTAGATATTCAAACAGGGGACTTGTGTGCTATATGCTATAGGCAGGGAAGATCGTTTTGCTAATACATGTACTTACCGTAACAACTCGGCGAACAGCAGCTAATCGATGCTTGTGACACGCTAGGTGGAGCTAGACTGGCATATAGAGAATCTATCCCAAAGACTTATGATACATATGTAAAGCCGTGTGCAACAGTTTTACTGTAGGGTTTGTATAGCCAGTGATATTTGTCCTTATCGAGTCCAATGTCACCCTTATCTGTTTGTCTACGAGGGTTTGTTGAAATAATTGAATACAATCGCGTACATAGTTCTAGTACCAGGCAGCTAACCCGTACGTGTTTCTACGTGTTGACAGTGACAGATGTTAACTTAATAGTGTTTGGATAATTTTGCATTAGCGCCCTCACTTAGTAAGAAAACCCCATAGGATTTAGAACACGGCTCATAACAAAACCCCATAGGATATAGACGCGACTCATAATAAACCCCATAGGATATAGCACACAGCTCATAACAAAACCGTTTTCCGATAAACGAACCATTTCAGTGGTTTAGTAATTAGCTATTAGGCATTGGGGAGGGGAGGGTAGGGTTTAGGCGAGCAGAAACTTCCCTAAGCTAAACCCAACCCATCACTGGATAGCCGACACATACATTGTGCGTTCATGGCACCTTCAAGTTTCCGTATCACACACTGGTAAACAAAGATCGCAATATGCACTAGTATGGGAGGTCTGAAGTGGTGTAAAATTGCCTCAAAAGCCACCACAGGCGTGTGCTACATTACAATAGTAGCACATGTTTCTGTGGCCCTCTACCCCACCGCTAGATTTGTTTTAATTTACAGTTTAGTATCAGTGACTAACTTTATATGTTTTTCACCATTCAGTATTATTTGTTGATATCTCGAACTGATTCGTTGTAGTTAATAACCTTGTCACGTATATAAAGTTACCTCCGCTAAGCATATAGACGATCACATTCGGAGAAGAGCGGAGGGAGGAGGGGTGGTGGGGAAATTTCCAAATTAAAGAACTCATCTCATTGAGTCACCTCTCAGGAGTGGATTTAGAGAGCTGTATGGAGGTGTACCCACCCCTCCCCCTTTTTCAACCGCAACCAAACTTCAAAAGTTCAGCATAAGCAGTCACTTCTAAAATTATATCTGACTTTTGCCACTGAGCCTCGTCGAGATTATGCTGGTGAACATTGAGGTTACCTAGCAAGGTTTGAATACCAGCAGTAAACGGGAACCTCTCACCCAGTAAGGTTTGAATGACAGCCTAAGTCTAGCTGTATGATCACGTTAATTTTCTTCATTTTGGTCTGTTTATATTTTCTTTTCTTGTTTAGAATGTTTCATCTCTATCCTTTCAGTCTATCTGTATTGCACTACATTCTAATTATTGTTTCTTTTCATCTTTTTGTTTTGTCTTATTGTCTCTTGTTTTATCGTTGTATTTTTTGCCCAAATGGCCGACCATATACCACATGACCTTTCAGCAGACGCCTCTCAGACTTGTTTAAGTCGCAACTACGGTGAAAATGTGTACAAAATGTTAATACATGAACTGCAATTGACTTCTGCCATGTTTCTTTACGGAACCTTTACATCATTTGTAAAATAATTGTGTTCTTTTCGTCCGAAGCATTTTCACATCTACAAAGCTCAGGGCGTGATCACAAGGTTGAGATATGCAGTACATTTGGGATTCCGCTGCCGAAATTACTGGGGTATGTACTATGTACATATACATCACAAACATTGGCGAGATGAAAATGGCTACAATGGAGATTTATAAGTCTGGTTATTAAGATTCTGTTTATTTTATCCAAACACCGTCATATATCTAAATTACATTTTGTTATATGTTAATGAAGGAAATAAACTGGATGATGGATGTTTGTTGGTCTACATGCATACGATCTTGATATTGTTACCGTGTCTTCTCTTACACTTTGAAGTAACCAACCTAGATAGTGGGCAAGTGCGTCAAATAAATAATACACAATGATTTGATCATTGTTACATGGTAGATACGCAGAGATTGCTCTATGAGCAAATATAAAGACCTGTTTAAAGTGTCTGAGTATTCGATTTCTTTGTTACAAAATTCTCTGGTAAAATTGGACCGTTGGATGAATGATTAAGCCTACTTTAAGAAACAACTTGATGATAGTCTGAGTGTACTTAAAATGAATGATACCAGTTTGCATCTAAGTATACGTTCAAACAAACACAACTTCTTCGCTTTTTTTCCCGAAACCATGTACAAGGTGTACAGGAATAATTCTTCATGGTTCAAAACCTGGCATAGTCCTACTATAAATATCAGTTGTTTACTTTGAAAACTTCTTTGTAAATACCAATAGGAAAACAAACTACATGTAAATTCGAATTCAAGACATCGAGGTTTAAAGTTGTAACCTTGAAAACCAAAAATATGTATTACAAAGTGGCATGCACACTATTTGCTATAGTTTTTGCAAAGAAATGACAATGTCTAAACTCATTCTTCAACCGACGAATAGAAGCCATTTGTATTGCGTTCTTACACATATATAAACTTGACATATTTAATTCTGTAAATTGTCAATCTCTCTGAAATAGATTGATCACTTTAACCGCTAGATCATGCTTACAAGTGTAAAGTGATCATGCTTAAAAGTGTAAAGTTTCTAGTTTATTTTCCTATGTTTAGGTGTAATTTGGTGGGGGGGGGGGGGGGGTGTTTTTTGTTGGTGGCCTGGCCTTGATAAGCTCTGCTTCTGCCAGGTCTCTCCCACTTCACATCATTTGTATATATCAATTGGTTAATTCCAATGGAATGTATTTGTATTGTATATTCAAATGTTATATGTTCACTTTGTTTATGTTATGGTGAAGTGGAAATAAATAGTTTTCAATTTCAATTTCAATTTACAAATAAACGCGGCATCATACTTGATGGACATGCGTGTATATGAATTATAAATTCAACATGTATACATGAGTGGGGGATATAATTCTTACATAATACCTAAATACTATTAAAACATCCTCTCTCATCACTCGTCATCAATAAACCTGATGTTAGTAAAGACATTATTTTCCCCAACATTTGTCCGGATTGTAAGTCTAACTTTCTGCCCTTCAAGTTTTGATCTCAGGTCTTCTAAACTCTTATCCAAATTTTCCTTCATAGCAAACTTCCTCATGATTTCCAACATGGCTGGTTTGAAGATGAGACCATTCCTGATGTTTTTGTCATCAGTACCACTTCCATCGTCATCATCGCTATCTGAGCTGCTAACGTCATCGTCATCGAGTTTGAACGATAACATCATAGAATACCCCTTTTTGGTGTCGACTTTCTTAAAGTTTCCTTCACAAATACGACATGAAAATGTACCTGAAACAACAACGGCTTAATTGTTTCACTAACGATGGTATAAATATATTTAATATATAACAAAATAATTGTGTCTCAAACATATATTCCTTATTTATATCAAGTGAATACGTCTGTTAGTGGTCTTCTTAGTTACCTTCGTAAATCCAAAGTGACCGCCCACTAAGTTGGGGTGGAGACAAGACATATGTATGGAACGCGAAAAGGGAAAACTTATTTCGTTGCTAAGTTTAACGTAAGTTTAGACAACGACGTAAGTTTAGACAACGTAAGTTTAGACAAGAACGTAAGTTTGAGCAACAACATGATAAAACAGCAGCAACCACTTAAGTTTAGACAGCAACAAAGTTAGTTTAGACAACGAAATATGCCGGGTTCCCCTGTTTGCGTTCCATACATATGTCTGGCCACGGTTCCCACAAATGTCGACAAATGGTCTTCTCACAATTTAACCACTAGGAAGACATTCATTGTTTGTTCTGTGACGAGAACGTTTTACAAAGTGTTTAACAGTAATGCAGAGGCGTTGCCAGAGACGGAGCCAGAAATTTGAAAGGTGGTGGGGGGGGGGGGACAGAATTTTAAAAAGGAGCATTTCTCACAAAAGGAGCATTATTACACTTATCGGAGCGACATGATGTACAAAGATTTATTTTGCCCAAAATGCCTCTCACGTTGCAGGAAATAAACAATAATATGAGTACGGTACTGGCTACGTCCCTGGGCGTTACTAGCAAATTATTTCGGCGGCTACGTAATATGCCCTTTTGGTCGGGATGAATATAATTTCGCATTAACTTTTATTAAATTTTATTAAGTTTTATTACATATTACTGTCCAATGAAACTTTCTTGTTCAGAAGTAGGAATTCCTAGAAATTTGATTAAATTTGTTACCATTAGCATTACGGATCAGCTCTTTCAATCGACATACTGGACATCCAGCCCAAGTGGTTGCCTCATGTGCTTGTACAATTGTTCCTTTCAATTGATCCATTCCAGTATCAAAGTTGAATTCCACACCCATGAGATTGAGAAGGTGTTGTTTTGGATTCTCCTGTAAAGAAAGAAAATAATTCACTTGCGTTATTGGATTCAACACTGGTTGTACACATTATGCTTTGGTCGAGTAGATAAAGGCGGTGCCGAATTTAAAGCAATAAGGCTTAGCAATCGGGCGGTTCCGGGTTCGATTCCCGGTTAGGGTCATATTTATGAGGTGTGTTTTTCATCCAATAGCAGTCTACGGTTTTCCCATCTGAAATGACTTTCTAAATTGAAAAGATTCCAAATTTGAGTTAAATGTTGAATTGGAAGCCACCCGATGTGAAAGTTGAAGTTGTTACTCATAAGCCCTTGCGGGCTTCTCCCACATTTGTAGTCGCTTAAGCGCCGTAAAAATAACTGCTGATTATGATTATATTAACGTTTATGCTTCGCCAAATGACATGTCTGTTTTTATTTTTAATTTAATTTCAGATAATTTTAGAAACCATTTCCCCTTCTACATCAGATCAAATGTGACCTTGTCGATCCTCCTCCTATCATCAGAGTGTTGCTACTACTAGGTAGCTACTTTTCATATTTATTTGATTCAAAAGGAAGCAAAACAATAAACAAGAACGATAAATGCAAGAGGCAGCTTTGTGAACTGCAATACTTTTGTAACATTATATTTTAAAAATCATAAATGATACATCACTCTATTTGCTTCAATTATCATACCAATCGTTCTACGATGGAGTAATCTGTAGATGAAATGCAGTTGAAATCATTATTCTCTTTGGTTCTGAAGGTTTTAAAGGAACTCAAACGTAGACATGCTCTTTTTCCTATCTCTGGCGGAGCTGTATGTGTGTGGTACAGAACAACCGTCAAATATTCGTCATGTTTATCACAAAGCTTGAAAACAGATCGTGCTTTGTTCCGTTGATTAACTTCTCTTGGATCAACCTGCAAGTGAGATTGAACAAAATTAAATTATAATCTTAGAATACATGACATATCATGGTCATTCACTGACTTGTTTACTCAATGTACTTGTCAATACTAGATTTTGTTATGTCCTGTAAATAATAGAATGACATCGGCAAAGTCACATCCAATTTTGTCTCCTTTCTATAGGAAGGTTTTGTTATTCTACTTACATGGCGGTTGAAAGCAACTGACGTCACTACATTTAACGTTTGGTCACGTGACGTTTATCGTGGTTGAAAACACGGATATGGTATACAGAGTTGAGGTTAGCATACATTTGAAACTAAAATGAGTATAGTCTCTTTTAAGCCGTTTAGGTTAAAATACATTAGAAACTACAATTAAAGTCGTTTCCTGGACATATTAATCACAACGTCATTCAATAATTGTGGTACATTTCAATGAACATGAAGTTGAAATTATATCACTGAGCAATATTATTATTATTACTTCATATTTGTGATTAGATCATCGCAACGTGCAATGTCCTTCAACAACTCTGGCTAATTTAAGCACAGCAAGTGAAAAGGGATTATCAATACACTGCCTGTTGTGTGTTATTATACGAAACGGTTGACAGAGAGTTTAGCCTTCACTCTATATATAGAAAAACAGAACTTAAAAATACTATGTTACAGAAAATAGGTTGTTACATCCGTGTTGTTAATATAAGGGAAATATTTGTGGGGCCAACGACTGTTTTGCATGATCCCGGCTTTGCTGTTAGTATTATACTTTCAATTCTTTTTTGGCATGACTCAAATTGGGGATAGCGGGGGTAGGGGTGGAGGGGGGTGATTTCCTCACTCCGTAAGGCTTATGTGGTTGGTTGCAAATCTGCCATGAATGAAAGTCAAACTAAGATTACCTGTCCATAAGCGGAATCAAGGAAATTTAGCCTCACATGTCCTTATTTTGAATTCAGAGCATTCATCTCTTCCTGGATCATGCGTATGTGTCTAATAAGTTATTATTAATCTTAATTTTTTCCCGTGTATTCCTTTTATGGTGACTTGTTGTTTTAGTGATAAATGACATAGTAAGTTTTAAAAGTACTAAATTTTTATTTTCAATTTTGGTTTAGCTCTCTAACTTCAGGAGCAAATGTAGTTGAGACCACATCATTCTTTCGTGGAGTAGCCTAACTTTATTATTACCTCTGATGCGATCCCTTCCAGATATACCACTGATTTATCTGGTTCCATATCATGTTTGACTTTCTTGATGGTTGAGGATGGAAGCGTCACTTCCGGATCAAAGCCATCGAAATTAAAATCCATCTTCTTTCTCTTAATACCATCACTTTGTTCCACCATTGTTTCAGGTAATATAATGATGACTCTTCTGTGATGGGAATCTCTCCATATGAGTACGTCTTCCAAACGGTAATGACAGCTTTTCACTGTTGATCTTCGCTTCTTTCCAGACATGTACAAGGGAACAAAGTCGCTCCCAAAAGAAGGGAACATCACGTCACAAACACCCACTAACACTGCCCTGGGAGGCGATACCTTCGTAGTTTGCCTTGTAGCAATAACTTTAATAGTGCAGCTTGTAACTGAAATACAAGAATAACGTTCTATAGGATTACCTGATCTGTTAATTCCATCCCATTGTACATGCGGATTAATCGTTATACCTGCATGAGCCAATGCGGCAGTACCTTGACCAATAACTTTTCACTACAAAATCAATTCATTCGTATTCCTCAGACCGCATATTGGAACTTCTAAAGAAAAACAAGTTCTTAAAGTTCTGTTATAGATATCAGATAATTACCAGATATTAAGAAACTTCAAAACAGACAAACTCCCTAGATTAGGAGAGAAACATTTATACTCCTATACAATATACCGTGACAATCAATAAAGTGTAAGAGTGACTTATTGTTTGCAAGTAACACGTGTATATGTGTGAGTATGTGGTGGCGATTTGGGGTGAGGTGGGGGTTGTACCCAACCGTAGCACTGCTGTGGCTAAAGATCTGCCGTGGACTTCAAACTTACGTAATCTTGGAATGTCGCTTCACTTTTTTTGTAACTGTTATTCAAGAAGAAATGTAGCATCACATCTATGTATTGTGAAGCCGAGTGGCCCGAGTTAGACTATTTATGTCGTGTATATTTTGCCCACCATGTGTCATTTGTCTAATTGTAGTACTTGAAGTTTCCTTAAGCAAGTTGGTAAGATTTTTAAATGCTGTTCGAGACGGCTATTGGTGGGTGCAGAGAGGATCCTTGGTTTAGTGGAGTTATAATTTATATTTGGTTTACTTCTTTTCATACTTAATTAATTACTTAATTAACCGTAAGTAAAGCTTTCTCAATACTGCAGCTGCTGTCATATTTACAGTCAGTTCATTTCAAGAAGTGACCCCTCTGAAATTTACCAACAAAATACAAACATTCTTTGGAGAAAGTTTGCAATTGAAAATTTTCACTTTCTAAACATTTTCAACCAACATGACCGCGCCCGATGGGAATAACTGATTGTCAGTCTTATAACGCTAGGGCATATTTGGGCATACATCACACGTGTTAGTAAGTTATATGATCAAATCATACTCTTCCATCCCTCTTCGTCTTCTTGTCGTTCCTGACGAGTAGCTGGTGTACAAACATCGAAACCTCTGCTTCCAGATGGTCCTCTTGCTAGAAATATCAAGTGTAAGGGGAAAACAACTATGAGATATTGTGAAGGGTGTCGTGTCCAAAACCACCCGATACGAATCGGCTGCACCCGACACACAGAGAACACAGTTACACTGTAAATTTTAAAAGTTTGGTACCAAAGTAAAAACTGGATCGTGCTATAAAGTGCTATAAAGTGCTATTAAGTTTACAGTAAGAACTGAGGATATGTGTAATCCCAACAAATCGAGTTGTTGGGATTGCATATTCTAAGTTCTTACTGTAAACCTAATAGCACATGGTACCGATATATCAGATTTCTATATAGCACGATCCAGTATTTACTGTGGAACAACAATTTACGATTTACAGTAGTCATTGTAATCTCTGTGTGAATCGGCTGACAACATTTATAGAGATCCTGAACTTGATGGAAAGGCGAAGGTGACGGGGACCGGTTTAATATCTAGACTATAATAATGTATGCAGATAGAATCAAACAAATTTCCCGTCTATATTCTTGAGAATGTAAAATAATTGTGGATACGCCTGCATGGTCAAGGTCCTTAAGCCCGAGTTCATCTTCAAGTCCACAAAACATGGAATTTGGTCCTTATTATCCGAGTACGATACCGGCGCCATTGATGTGATTCGGCACTATGAAGATACCAATAATCATATAGTTTACTGATCTATTCACCAACTGCCATGATGGTTTATCTGTGAGGTCATTTCACGTTAGTTTAAAGGCGGAAAATATTTGTACAGTATACGAACTAGAATCCGAGCCTCATCTTAATTCCACGATCCGTTGAAATGTAATGTTAGGTAAAGCATTCTTACTCATCAGTAAGTTATTAACACTTACCACAGGTACCTGCTGAAAGTCTTTTATTTGCCATTTCGGTACTCTACAATACACTTGTGATTTTCGATTGATCTCTGTAAACAAACAAGAACCTCCACTTTGTTCAACGCAATAAATAAATAATATTCATATGATTCATATAAATCAAATTATGTTAAAACTCTGTGAACCTCCACTCCCCCTCCCCCACTCCTCCCATCACCGGTCTTTATTTTCACCTCCGAAAATGGAGAAATAATGTTAGGGTATCACGACAGGAAATACTTTATATACAAAGCGATATCATACGTACTTCCTTTAGAATTTTGGTGATCATTCGGTTGAAGTTTAAATCGTCTGTTTCCTCAACTGCTATAGTATAGTTTACATGAAATATAACACAACGTTGGCCTTCCTCTCAATAAGGACATGTCATTTTCTTTCCAAGAATATGTCTAAATATTTGCTTAAATATTAACTAAAGTCGAATATCGAAAGTTTCGTGGGCGTTCGGCGTACGTGTACGCGGGTGTGTGTGTGTTTGGTGAATCTTTAAGTTTAAGGGGAAAAGCCAATACTGAGTAGCCCGGCTATTGCTGAAAGGAATGATCATAATAATGAAACGACATAATGTATTCTCCAGTGATTTCATAGGTCCTGTAATCATATAAAATGAAGAAAAAATATATATAAACTTCAATCTTTGAACTTTCCGTTATTTTTCGTTGATTCGATAGTGAATTGCATTGTGATGGGATTTGACACTCGGTTATATTTCAACGAATTATTAAGAGAAAAAGGAAAGCAAAGTAAAGATAATGTAAGCGAAATGCTGCTGGAAAAGAAGTAGTTGGTATGATTATTCAAAGATACCCGCCAACGTTCTCTTTCAACTGAAATTATTGTAATTAGTAAGGCTTCAATACGTTTTGCCGGGCGCGATTTTTTTCCCAAACAGGTTTGAAATTACGGAGTTTACAGCCAATCAGATTGCTCGTGACGTCCGCATCATTAATGATCATCGCTTGGAAGTTTGAAGACTACACTGAATCAATGATGAATCAATGATGAATCAATGATCAAAAAGAATGATAAGGTCCACGGGTCTTAAACTGTCATGAATGAGTTTATTGCCATCACTGAAACATGCATGGCACTTAAGCTGAACAGATTAATATTTGTTGTAGCATGATTGACCTGTGACACTTAGTTAAGTCTAGTTACGGGGTTTCCTTCCACACGCACTAACTTTACTTTTAATGCTTGGAACACATGTTAACCTTACTTATGATACATACGCTACATTCCGTTGGGTTCGTGTTTACGTCATCCAAGGTTCGTGAGCCGTTCCAGTAATGAAATCGATTCGTTTCGCGGAATGGGTACACTAAAATTAACTTCACATATGAGTTCACGAGTATTGAATGAATATACGCAACACATGACAGCAGCAATAGTGTTAATTGGTACAATACGTGAGTAAATTGTGCCACTACATTAGGACTCTAGTCAGTCTTACTTTTCCTGTCTAAAACTTAGAAAATGGTACTCGAATAATCATGGCTTAATTCACACAACTTTTCTGTTGAATTATGTGTATCTCCATTGGGCTAAATCATATATAGAGGAAACTTTTGAATAATCACCGTACATTTAGCACGGGAATATCTTAGTTGCAACGAATGGACTTTGGTAACCTCGAAGTGAAGGTTTCAATGGTGATGACGTAACTTTTCCGACCAATCATGATCGACTATTTACACATAATTGCAAACATGTTTGGAAAGAAATTCGCCGCCGGGGCGACAACCTTAAGTCTGGATACTTAAGTCTAGATATACGCCGAAATGATTATCTAGCCTTGATAAGATTGATGTACATATATATAATTATGACAGACTTTATTGAATGAACCAGACACCGGACTTGTAGTTCCAGTGTAACAGCGGAAGTACGAGTGCACGTATACAGACTATGATGTATACTAGATTTCAAAATGCCACGAGTACAATACAACCAATGATGGCTATATATAGTACAAGAAAATGGAACTATGCTAGAATCAGAGTACCAGTATATGACTCATTGTACAAGTCTACAGAATCCGAGTACCAATAGGACTCATTGTACAACTTACAAGTCTGCAGAATACGAGTACCAGCAAGTACTCACTGTATACATCCGCAGAATCCGAGTACCAGTAGGACTCACTGTACAAGTCTGCAAAAAAACGAGTACCAGTAGGACTCACTGTACAAGTCTGCAGAATACGAGTATATACCAGTAGGACTCACTGTACAAGTCTGCGGAATACGAGTACCAGTAGGACTCACTGTACAAGTCTGCGGAATACGAGTACCAGTAAGTATACTCACTGTACAAGTCTGCGGAATACGAGTACCAGTAGGACTCACTGTACAAGTCTGCGGAATACGAGTACCAGTAGGACTCACTCTTCAAGTCTGCAGAATACGAGTAGAATACACTTTTTTCCGGAGTACAAACACTGTATCTTCTTTATTCGTATAAAGCCAGCTACAATAATTGATTGAAAATTGTAAATTTAAATTGTCTTCTAACCTGTAAACGTTTATGATCAAGATTAATAGTCGCTCAGTGGATATACTAATTTCATTCCTCAAACTAAACTAGTTTGGATTGACCTCCAACCTGCATGCATATAATTATTGACCATGAACACAACTTTGCTTCATATATAGAGGTATTTTACTATAATATCATGATTTTAACACTTGGCATTACAAAAGACTATCCCAAAGATTGTCTCAGCTGTTTATTAATTTAAGAAGTAGCATTTTCTGCTAATAATTAAGTATTTCGGAATTACATTGTAAATCATCTTTTCTCTCGTTCGTCTCATGCTATCCAGGGAGCCGAATCACATTGACCACTTAGACAGAGCTCCCAACTGACCCGCAATTCGCGGGTTGGACCCGCATTCTAACACCCAAACCCGCTGACCCGCGCAAGCGTCCGAAAAACCCGCATTGTAATTGTCAAGTATACATAAAAAAAAATTGCATCAAATTTTGACTTAGCAACCATCATTTCTTTAGTATTTAGCATAAAAGAGTATAAAACTTCCTTTACAGCATCATTTGAACCTCAAATTAGCCTATATTTCTTTTCATTGGGGCGAGCAGCGAACATTTTCATGCCACGGGAAAGAATGAATTATCACCTACTATTCAATTTATTGATGTTACACACAAAAAAATGCATATTTCTCAGAAAATTTTGGGTGACAAAAGCCTTTCTAAGTGCCACCATTTTACATGTAGGCATCACCAGGATTCCAAAAAAAAATCAAAAGGGGAGGAGGACACCCCCTCCCCTTATACCACTCCCCCAAGACGGCAATTCGTGGCATGGACCAGCATTTGCCTTCTCAAGAGTTGGGAGCTATGCTTAGAATGAAGGCACCCGACTTTGTGTGATTTTTCTTACTTTAACACCTATCTATATTTAGCATTTTAACAGGAATATAGAAATACATAATCAACACAAAATGAAGATAACGCTTAATGTCAAGTATAAAACAACAGCACAATGAAATGACAAACCAGAAGATGTATATGAACAAGATTCCCAAGACAGCAGGAAAAAACATGTCTTACCGTAAATCCATGAACAATATAGTCAACATGCTACTGAATACTACATGAGGTAGGCCTATACTACATGTGGGAATCTGCAGACTGCTATACCTCGTTGGCCATATGCAGTATATATACCTCCTCATTGGCCATATAAAGCCTATACCTCCTCATTGGCAATATACAGCCTCATGAAACGACTTTCGTATTGTATTTCGAAATAGGGAAACTCCGACTGAC
>KN882948.1:47704-66671 GCA_000934455.1 Apostichopus parvimensis
GTTAAGCTTCATGATCAAGAAGCTTACAATTCTTCTTGGTTTGTACTGTATTGGTCCTTTCATTTGCCTATCCTTATATATAGCCTGGCTGTTTGTTCCATACATAACGAGAGCGTTATCTTTTATATCACATCTACTGAATTGTTTAACTGTTCTAAGATACATGGAAATAGCAGTAAGGCAATTCTAAGTTGAAGTGGCACTAACTTTAACAGTTTAAGTGATGGGCTCAATACTTGTGTCCCGTAACATTTTTTTCTCGAGTCGTTTTTGCACATAATGGTGTTAGTGATGACGTGAGTGGGGGAAGGGGGTGGGGGTGTTACAGAAGTGTCTGTCTCTCGGCCCGGCTACGGGCCGGAGTTTATCAAATGTCAAGAAAGCACGTTTTGAATCTCGAACTCAGGCTTGCAAGTCGGAACATTTAATAACGGTATTACGTAAGTGGTTTTTTAATTAGTACACAAACAATTAAAGAAAACAAAAAGTAAACAAATTCAAATCATTCATTGAAATAAAACACAAAAGCATAAATTATTTCACGCCAGTTACAGTTATTTAATGATATTATTTATTTATGAAATAGATAACATAAAATTGTCTTCCTTACTTTAAATGACAATTTCTAAATTTTGTTCTTGTAGAGTGTGCACAAAGAAAGAAACAGAAATCTTTTTTGAGAATGTAAGTTATATCTTCCATCAACAATTATATCTATTTCAGAAAGAATATTACATGCAAAGCATACTTCTCAACCATATAGTTCAACTGTTCCTTAATTCCCATTTGAAAATTTATAAAGTGTGCTTTATATGTTTGAACCCACCATGTGCTACCCACCCCCTGCCCCCCATCCCCGTCCCACCTCTATACGGCAGTTGAATTAACATATTGGAACAGTCATTCAAAGAAGGAACTGAGAGAAAAATATTTTAACTTGTTCTCATTGGATTAACTCCGTTTGATAATGTATGAAGCATTATTTTTATCTTCTAGACCCATAATACACCCTACCCCCCCCCCACCCTTTGGGCAGGAATAATTAGGTGATTTTCTCAGTATATGATATTGAATAAATGTTTTAAATAATGATGGCAAGATGCAGCGAGGAATTATGAGTTGGATGGGCATCGACAATTTGGGGAGGCGCATAATTTGTTCACAGGTCGTGATGGAGGTACACTTTGGTTGGGGGTCACGTTAGTCTGCACGGAACGCCCCCCCCCCCGTGCCCGGCCTGGCTATAGGCGCACATATAATGTACATGAAAAAGGAAGAAGGGGGGGATTAGTCAGTATTGTAAAAAGTTTTGCATTCTCCAAACTAGAAAGACTGGAGAAGATTTGTGACTTGATTTCGACTTTGGCACTTTAAAATGACTTGAGTGACTGATACGACTCGAGTCAGGAGAATATGACTCAACATCAAAATATAGTGAGTATAGTTTATAACTCTGAAATGATGGTTTAAAAATTGTTAGATTATTTAAAGAGATCGAATGAAAACCAAATGAAACAATTAAGTTATTAAGAGTAAACAAAACGACAGATCAAATACATATACAATATGCACACATAATTTGGAATGTATTGCAAAATAGGAGGAAATGTCTCTTGAAAATTAAAAAGTCGCTCCGCGGAAACCATATCAAACGTCTTCCACGTTATTATGCGAAATTTTTAATTTGAGAAAAATATGTACAGAATAATAAAGTTAAATTATGAAAATAGTTTTGTTTTACTCAACGCGTTATTGTAACTGGGTACAACCGGACCCACCTGATTCAATGTTAAATCCCGCACTGGCCTTACTATTCATGCTGCAGTATTTTAGCTATATCAGCTTCCTGCATTGCCTCTATATGCTTGAGAGTGGAACCGCCGCATATCTGCAGGTAGGACCAATCTGTGGTGAGGAACCTAATCCTGCACTCGTCGTTGCAGGAAAAAGATCGCTTCTCGTTTTGCCATGTTTGCCGCACACTTGACCTTCTAACTGAGGACCAAGCACTGTCAAATGTCTGACTTCATTAGTTTGGGGTTTCAAATCTCTTCTTGACCTGTTGTACATGTTGTACTTGTCGAAGTTATGCCTTGTATCAATGTACACGTTCATCGGACGTCGGTAGGTCAAAGGTCAAATGTCAAGCACAGGGGGACACAATTATGAAACACTATCGCACCCTCTGTCATTAATCATAACGATGTCTTTAGTTTGGAATGTCACATCAATTTCAAACTTCGCTTCGCTTCGGATGGGTGTATGTGTGCGTGTGTGTGCGTATGTGTGCGTCAAAGTGTTCCACACGCTGCTCGTGCGTGAAAGGTCAAAGGTCAAGTATAGGACACGCAATAGTGAAACGCTAATGCATAAATGTATACGCTGTCATTCATAATGGTATCTATATTTTGGAAGGGGACGTCCATTACGAGCTACTAAAACTGCGTTCACTTCGGCAATGTATGCATCTAAATGTGCACGCTGTTCGGGCGTGTACGGGTCAAAGGTCAAATAAGTGTGATTTAAATCTGGAGGGTATAATTGTAAAGAGCACCTTAGTCGATCTAATTTGATTGGTTGCTTTAGGAACTGCAACATTCTTGATAATTCATACATCGGATTTTGCTCAAGGTCTTCGTAGAATACAACCAACAGCCGTTTACAATGTTTTATCCAATTTAGATTCGTTTCTCTCCAGAATCCGGACTGGTTTGGGAAGTAGCCATTTTTCCATCGTGCTATTAAGAAAAGAAAACATCCAATCAGATGTGTGTACTGTCGTTTTATTTGATTATACTCGTTAAATACTTTTTTTAAAATAAAACCCTCGCTAATAAGAGGGCAATGCTCTCCCAATATTATAACACTACGGTAGAATATATGACGAAAAATAGTTATGAAAACTCTAACCTAAATATGGTGATTACTAAGTGGTCAATATGAGAATGAAGTAAGAATTTATGAACAATTTTAACTAGTCAGTCTTTGTTGAGTTGTCCTTCTTAATTTTTTTTATATATTTTTTTTATACCACATTTCAGTTTTGGAATATATCACCTTACACCTTTCATCAGTCCCAGCTCTTCCCTGGAAAGCCAAGTCACCAAATCAAATAACCTAAGATTAAGGTATATCATATTGTGTTTTGTAATGTGTCCAAAATTCTATACTTACGCTCTGCTAGAATAGCCTTGGCGGTGTCCTCTTTGGTACGATTTCCATCGAAGACAAGCTCCCGGAAGAATTCCGACACTAAAGAAAAATATGGATTCCGAAGTAGAAGAATAGCGCCATCTGTAAAGAGTTCAACATGTTCTTTGGAGTACATATGGGTTTTAACACAGACGCCTGTCCTGTGACGGAAGTCTTCAGTGCCAGCCCTGAAAGCTGAGGGTTCAAAAAGGAATTACTGAAAATTAACAAACAAATAAATTATATATTTCATATCTGTTTAACAATTTTAACGAACCTGCCAAGTTTAATTCACATGAACATTACAATTGTGATCAAACCAGGACACCAAGTGTGGAAGGCTCATGTGACTAATGAATGAATTTGATGCAATTCTTAATATAACTTATAGCCCAAACTCTTTCTTAAATTAATATTAGACGATTTAATTTTTGACACTCAATTTTCCTTTCTTGGTCTATAACATATCAAGATAAAATAATCTTTAATCTTATGTTAATAGGTCATTTAAAACATTTCACATTAGTTAACCAAATGCCATTTGGCTTATTGTCATGCTATTGGTCATGCTAATGAGCTACATTGTTAAGAAATCTGCATATTCATGAGTAGTTTCGAAAAAAATATATAAATCAAGTCAAACTCTGTTGGAAAGTTTTTCAGTAACATTACGTGATTGTTGAAATAAAAGTAAAAGGAATCCATATAATTCTTGCCAGCCTGAGTTGCACCGTAACATGATAAAACAAGAACGAGCTTGCTGCACCGATACCAGAACTCGGGAAAAACTCCCCTTTTAAAGTACCGTGCAGATATGACATCATAACATATCTAGACATCATTTAACATCTGACGTCAACATAAGGTGTGTGCACGTGAGGGAAGAGGCCGGGGGTGTATTTTTAAATGTATAAATATGTAAATATGTAATGAATATTCATAGATTTATTCGATACGACCCGGAACTGAAAGATTGGAATTTTGGGGAGATAGGATTGCCATAACAAATGTGACTTTCTTAAAATACATCTTAAAAACCGAAGACAATAACAAATTCAAATTCGTTCACATTCAGATCATTCCTTGCCTAAACTGCTTTAGAGTAAACCATATTTTCATACTTCTCTTATTAAAATCGTATTTTTGTTCTGTCTCCCAGTAAACACTTCCGGTTGAAACTTTGGATGCTACCTGAAGTAAGAGCCGTGTCCACGTGTTTCCAGATCGAGGGAAACTAGCTAAGGCTACCAGCCCCATGCTGCCTTGCGGGGCTACCTCGATATCTTCTAACATACTTGGACACACCGTTGGATCTGTTGAAAAAAGTGTAAAGCGATAGTGAATATTTTAAGCGTTGTATACGGGCGTTGCATTTCACCACAATTGCGAGGTACCATTTATATTGTACACTCACCAGAAATGTAATATGTAAAAAGCATGTCAGAGCATATTAAGCCAAGAATCCCACCTAACGGACCTATCCCCTGAAAACCTAATCCCTAAAAGAACCTTACCCCCCCCCCCCCTAAAGGATCAACACCCTAAAGGACCTACTCACTAATGGACCTACCCCTAAAGGACCTACACCAAAGGACTTACCCTCTAAAGGACCTACCCTCTAAAGGACCTACCTCCTAACGGACCTACCTCAAAACGGACCTACCCTCTAAGGGACCTCTAAAAATACCTACCCCCTAAAGGACCTACCCCTTAAAATACCTACCCCCCAAAGGACCATCTGGTACAACGATGACAGCATTATCGACATCAGGCATCGTAAAGTCTTCTTGAATATCCGCTTAGAAATGATGAGAGAGAGAAAAGAAAAATATATTATAAACATGTCTTGATAGGTATAACAAGATTTACGTTCACTAAATCCATGGCGTGATTGGCAGTTACATTGTCCGTCCCCAACAAAATGATTGAACACCGGTTCAGACCATTATGAAATGTTGAGAAATGTTATGAAATGATAATATTTGAACAGAGTCTCCAATATCATTTGTATTGTTGTGGTATACACTCCAAAGTAGTATACGATAAGAAAGTTAGGTATTAGCATACAGTTTATTAAGAGAAATGATTCAAAGGGAATGCTCACAAAGAGAGAGAGAAAATCGTCTATTTCAAAGATTGGCTGACGTAAAACAAAAACAACATTGAAAACAGAAATGAAACGAGCAAACACTCTGATCCTAACCCTTAGAACGCCAACCCTCCCTCAACCACGGTAACGCCAAAAACCCTAAGAACTCCAACCCTCCCCCAACCGTGAGAACGCTAACCCTCCCTCAACCACGGTAACGCCAACACTAAGACCTCCAACCATCCCTCAACCACGGGAACGCCAACCCTCCCTCAGCCACGGGAACGCCAACCATCTCTCAACCACGGGAACGCCAACACCCTAAGAACTCCAACCATCCCTCAACCACGGGAACGCCAACCCTCCCTCAACCACGGTAACGCCAACATTAAGACCTCCAACCCTCCCTCAACCACGACAATGCCAACCATCTCTCAACCACGGGAACGCCAACCCTCCCTCAACCACGGTAACGCCAACACTAAGACCTCCAACCCTCCCTCAACCACGAGAACGCCAAACATCCCTCAACCACGGGAACGCCAACCCTCCCTCAACCACGGCAACGCCAACACTAAAACCTCCAACCCTCCCTCAACCACGAGAACGCCAACCATCCCTCAAACAACGGGAATGCCAACCTCTCTCAACCACGGGAGCCCCAACCCTCCCTCAACCACGGGAACGCCAACCATCCCTCAACCACGGGAGCGCCAACCCTCCCTCAACCACGGGAACGCCAAGCTTTACTCGTACTCATCACACAAACACATGCACGCCCACACACACACAATAAATGTTAAGGTTTTCACGGGCCTCTGTTTATATGATACACTCTGCAGTATGTTATATACTTCGAATTAAAAATCCAGAAGCGTGAATGTGTTCGTTGCCATGCCTACCTGTTTGAATATGGGGCGCTTCATCAATTTGTTTTCTCATCTCTACCTGACGTTCGTCGTCTGCTACATGCTGAATAAGGTCGGTATCGTCGATTGTTTCCAGAGGTTTATCTATTTGAGAGCTAGTGACGAAGTAGAGTAGAGCAACTGATAGGAGAGTTAACATGATCTGCGCAGGACGCCGCCATCGTCGGGAAACGTCAAAAAACAATTCCATGTTGAAATTTTGTTTACGATTATTTTCTGATGTCATTACACTCTGTTCTGTCGTTACCATAAAAAGTTAGCCAAATTACAATCTCTTCTTACTGTTGCATTTGTTTGGATTCATCTGTGTTGAAGACAACCGGTAACGGAAAAGCACTGTACACGTGAAAAATGCAGTAAACAGCTGATTGGGTACCTGTCAAAAAAGGAGGAAAGAATGGGGTGTAAATAGGCTGCATTTATGTCCAAAACATAATGTAACAAACTTGGCAAAAGGGAATGACCAAAAAGTTGGCTATAGTTACAACTTCTGTTGTGATATGTTGAAGACTGTTGTAACACACTGCAATCAGTCCAGGTTCTATTTCATCATACGATTATTAATTTTTATTGAATAGCCTTTTAAACATTTGGAGTTCATTAATGAAAGTGGCTGGCCCACTAAGGCTAACACAAAGACCATTATGTCGGCTCCTTTGAACGCCTCCACACATTTTTCAAGGACAAATCGTGCAAGTTGAATGTAGTGCAACGATACTTTGTTGTTCATGTGATATTAAATAACAGGTTTTGGTTAAATAATTACAAATAATGAAACAATGGATTACCATTTACATTAACATGTACAGCACCTCTGCACTGAGTTATTAAAGGGTGTGAAGACTTGCGCAAACAGAAACGTCTAATGCCGGTAATCTGACCTAGTTTCGAATGAGGTGTAACAGAAGTGATAGACACCACCATCGATCCCAGAAAATACACACAGCTTTCTACCGTCGGTAATTAGACACTAGTGGACAGTCAGTGCATACAGCTGCGGTCAATACCCACAGCACAGTATACAAACGATACAACGTTTCATTACTGTCTGCATTTTGTATACGACACGAACAAAACGTCACTTTGTAAGCAACAGAAAGTTAACTTTTTCAGATGGGCCTCGCGGTTTGGGGCGAGTCTTCAATACCTTAAAGCATTCAAACGCTCCCCTTTCTCTTAACTATGATATATCCATTTATTAAATTCTGGCTAGAATCAAGCTACAAGTAGAACAGAACCTATACTGTCTTAGCCTATTCCATTAATATCGTAACATATGCCTGTACTTACAACATTGAAAAACCATTTTTTGTATCATATATCATTGTGCATGACAATCCTATAGACTGCCTTATAATGATCGGGCGGAAGTACTTGTTGTCTGCCAGTGTAAACATTTCTAACTGTTCAGTGGATTTATATGGAGTAGAAGAGAGTTCGATTGCGGAAATGATACCAGCTATTCTCACCTTATCTTCAGAGTTTACATTTTATTTCTTTGTTATCGTGTGTCTAACATTGTCAGTCCTCAAGTCTCCAAGACTCGACTAGACTTAACAACATGAGTGCACCACAACACTTTGAAAATAATATGCACATATATGACATCACGGTCACACTATACGTGTACTGAAAACAAAAACATTTACAAGTGTTTCTATTTAAAAACAGCTGACAACTCCGAAACAGACTTGTAGTGAGCATGCGCGTAGAAGCCCGATTTGATTGGGAGGAGGGAGAGGGGGGGGGGAGGGGCTGTACCGATTTGCACGATAAATGTAACCCATATGGACGGGAATACTGGTGAGATCCCCAGCACCTTTGAAATTCGAGTTCGTTATAAGGAATGCCATCAGTGATACATATCATAACATCGTCTTGCGAACTATGTCAAAGCCCCACAACATCAATGTCAGATAAGTCGGGTAAGTTTAGAACGTTAGTCTAATTACCTGATGCTGAGTTTTTTACGGAACTACTGACTCTCATCAACACAAGATTATTGCAGTTTATTACATTTTGTATTTGCAGTGCCGGAAACAATATCAGTAAATTGCCCGCCATTTGACGGAAATATCTTTTCTTGGGGGGAGGAGGGTCGGGGGTCGGGCTGAAGCCCGCTCACCCTACCCACCTCTTACGTCTATGGTAGTGAGTTCTTGCTTAATATTTGTTTGATATGATCGTCTTAAAGTTGCTTAATACAGAGTTCCTCTTGAATTGAATATAACTACATATTCATAGCATACTTTTTCAATCTGCATTTAGATAATCTTGACTTTTGGAATAAAATTTAAAATATGTTAACTTAATGTCGATATGGTCAAATAAAATTACATTGGGCCTAGTGGATGTAGTTTGGTTAGTGACAGCCATGTGAATACAGAGCGTGGGGCGTGTTCCTTGTACCAATTAAACAGGTACATTATAACCATAATTCAAGGTTTGGTGTCGCTACGAACAGTGAACGTTGCCTAACACAGTCAACAATCGCAATATGTTTATTGTAGGCCTAAGCTGGGTGTAAACGTCATGCACTTGATATCCGCGTGACGAGTGTAGGCTAACCTATCCTACCATAGAGGTCAAGTATAAATATGCGTCATGTGCGGTATGTATTATGTTGATATATATATGTCAGTAATCAAATTGATGGCTTTCCTGTATTTTGGACCTGATTATTTCATTAACCTTCATTAAACGTTTCATTGCAGGTCAGTGGGCCTGGGTTTTTTCGGGGGGTTTTTGTGATCAGTATTAACACTGAATAGGTTGTTTATTCTTCTGCCTTCCAAGGAACTTTGGCGACCGATTTGTGATGACTCTATCAAGCTTAAAGCAATTTTTGTGTTTTTTTCAAGTTCGCATGATTTTGTCAAGATTATTACCAAAATTTGCATGCAAAATTGTATAAAATACCGAATATTAGCTTTCTTGGCCAGTTTACATGAAAGGTTCTCTTACAAGCTTAATAATAATGATAATGATGAGGATTTATATAGGGCAGACATATCCACGAATAACGGTGTTCAAGGAGCATCACAATATTACCCTGCATGGTCAATGATAGCCTAACATTTAGACAATCCCTATATTCACATGGCTGCAGCTACTGATAGTTTATCTCACAGATCCTCATTTATACACCATAGTGGTTGAAGAGAGGCGATGGGGATAAAGTGCCTTGCCAAAGGACACAACATAATGATCTGGCCAGGACTCGCACCTGCAAGCCTTAGATCACAAGTCCACTGCCTTAACCAAATGACCACAACGTATTAATACAGTATGGTTGTTTAATGCAAGCCACAATGGCTACTATAACTACTTTAAATGTCTTCAGGTTTGCCCGACCCAAACTATGCTAGAAATTCAAATAAGGGTAAACCATGCAAAAATAAAAAAATAAACATTTTTACTGCTACTCTAAAATTAATATTCCACACTGAGATATGTAATATATATGGTTACCGTTTCTCGGTGTCTAGGATTGAATGATCAGAGCCATTTAGCAAGATACTAAAAACGTTTAGCACTTTCTAGTGTGCCTAAAGTTGGGACCAATGCTGTCTATGTTTAAGCGACTGACTTTACTGTTTCGGAGTTAATAAGAAATATTAAGGTACATTGGTTTACAAACCGACAAACAAACAAAACAAGCCCACAAATTATTTTAAAGAATCATATTATTATATAACTTAACAAGAGATCTACAAAAACTAATAAATTAAACTGCCACGTACATTTCATTTACTAATACTACTACTATATAATAAAAAAAACTTACAAAAAGCATAAACAGAGCAGAACCAGCACTTAAACATATTCATTACGTTTTGTGAAATTTAAATACAATAAAATATATCTACTTACGTTCAATGAAAACCCCTAATGTTCGATTTCTCTTGCTGCCTTCAAGTTTATGTAGCGCGCAATGGATACGTTGCGAAGGTTACCACGTACCACATACACTACAGTGGTAGGCTATGGTCGGTTTCAACCTGCAATTAACAATAAATTGAGTACGTTGTCTGTATCATATTTCGACGTATATTATACAGCATATACAGATAACGACACCCACATTTATGCGATCAACGAAAACTGTAAAACACATTGCCTGTATATACCGTGGTTCGGATAAATTTACAATAAAGAATATATGATTACTTCCGGTATTGTGACCTAGAGAGGTCAGGCCTACTGACAGGGTAGTTGTAATGTTGGGTCAAACTAATAAACAGGCCTTTTATAGCGTTTTATAGCGTTTGATAGACCGGACTGACATATTTTTCATGTCGTAGAATGAAACGAGTTGGATTGATTTATTCAAAAGTAGACATAGGTTAGAAATTTTTGGGTAAAGTGCTTTATTTCTTTGCTTCGGATTTTGTTCCTTTCATATACTAAATGTGCATAACACGTGAGTTACATAGCGGTGGACGACTAGAGAAGCAGAGTAGTTACTAATGTCAGACAAAGCCACGTGTTTGATTTGCACATTCTTTTGACGATGATGACGACGACGACAATGAAGACGATGATGACGTTAAAGATGACGACGACGACTACGATAACGATGATGATGACGATGAAGACGACGATGACGACGATGACGAAGATGATGATGATGACGACGAAGAGGATGATGACGATGATGACGACAATGATGACGTTGAAGATGACGACGACTACGATGACGACGATGATGACGATGATAATGATGACGATGACGACGGCAATGATTACGATGGCGACGATGACAACGATGCCGACGATGACGACGATGACGAAGATTATGATGACGATGAAGACGACGATGACGACGATGACTACGATGACGACGACGACGACGACGATGACGATGACGATGATGACGAGTATGATGACGACGACGATGACGATGACGACGACAATGATTACGATGGCGACGATGACAATGACGACGATGACGACGATGACAATGACGACGATGACGAAGATTATGATGACGATGAAGACGACGATGACGACGACGACGACGACGATGAAGACGATGGAGACGATTATGATGACGATTATGATGACGATTATGATGACGACGACGATGATGATGACGATGACGCCGATGGCGATGACTATGACGATGAACTTTTGCTTGTCATTCAACGCGAAATAACAATACCGACATTAATTGAAACTGAGAACAAACATTCATGCAAACGTAGAATGCTATGTTAATATTGGTCAGAAATCAAGAACCGAAGAATAGCTTTAAGGGTTTGTAAGTATTGTATTCGTTGTACCTTATTTAGCAATATCAGAAAGTTTGCGTCAATTCATACCACATGTGGTGTTTTCGACATTTGAACGTGCCGCAAAGAATCGTATACCTCAGTTTAGGTTTAACGCGGAGCTAGTAGTGTAAGAAGACATGAAAGATATGTTAGAACTGACTATCTTTGCTCACTGTTTAGTGCAGCAGAGACTTCAATTTTCAGGAAATGTCATTTATACGTTCTCATTGTAACAAATATCAATTAATTTATTTGTCTGGCAATTATAATACAGCGTAAGACTAATCTGCTGGCCTCCCTTCCTTTCTGCAATATACCGCATTTCCTGACTTCAGTAACCTGTGGCAACGGCTGGTGAGTTTTATTACCACTGTTGATGCCATCAGCTGCATGTGTTCGTCAATAGCGCACCAGCTAAAAGGTGTATCACTCAGAAAAAAATGAAAATATTCAGTAGCGGGTCTAACAAACATGGCGACTGTTATGACAAAGCCATGCAGTCAGTCCCCAACGAGCGAGTTAATGAGCTCAGAGAGCAGTTTCTTGTATAGCCCCGCCCCCAACATTTCGTCTGACGTACGAAATTTCGCGAAACTGCTTCAGCCCTACCCCTCAGGTTTAAATGTTTGAATAATGCAAAAGAAGGCGTCGCTAGCCACCATGACGAGGTAAGTTGAATCTCACAACATTTATTGTTCGTAATAAAACAGTAAACATTTCTATTATTGTCGTACTTTCTGATAAATCCCCTATCTTACATAGGGTAAAAATGATAAGTTTTACCTAATTATATATTAATTAGGTGTGACGTAATGAAACGTCGTGAATATTCTACAAGAAAAGAAAGCACTTTTCTCACCCCTGGGGACTGACTGCATGAAAGGTTCACAGCAATGTGAGAATATGGTGGCGCTACTAACATTTTGCTTTGCTTAAACTTTAACAAAACGTAACACTGCCACCTTCTGATCATCTGTTACCCTCTGAGACATGTTGTAATTGTCTAATTGAACTCTCCGCTGGAAATTTTAAGCATGCTATATGGTGGCGCTATACTAGTATTTTTCTCAAATTGACCATTTATTTTTTGTAAACATTTTCCTTATTTAAAATTGTAGTCGAAGTTTCGACATTAAAAGTCATCATTTCAACATCTTATTATTTTCGAGCACGGAGCTTCTCTGTTGGTTACTTCATGCAGTGGTGGTATACAATTGAATTAGTTTCCAAATTCGTTTCCGGTTATCTTACTCGGGTCAGAAGCACCCTGGAGTTAATGTAAGAAATTCTCTGCGGGATCTAACCATTACATAAACATATACCTAATACGGTAAACCCTGTAAACATTTGTCAACATTTCTGAAGATCATGCGCCCCTATTTCTGCGAACTTGAGGTTGCCCTAATAAGGATTCCGTTAAGCTTACATCAGGGAGTTGCTTTGCAAACTCAATACTCTAACCAACTCACTGCACTATCAGATTCAGTGAGGTCTGAGGACCACCTGTGGGTGTATTCGGGGAAGAGTGAGCAAACAACTCCCTGGAAAGTAAGCATCGACAGATGTAAAAGTCATAAACAGTTTATCAACATCCAGGGTTTCCCCTGAGGTCATTCTCAGTAGGTCATGGGCATACACTCTCAAAACTAGACAATATCTCTTTAGCATGTGTGTAACACAAAGCTACCAGCCGAGCTCGTACCTTTACTGAGCTTTACATTATTTTCTCCAAGCAACCAGGACACACACATTGTAACACAAGATATCGATCAGACCTGAATGTACAAGAGTTTCACCTCCCTGGTTTCACAGTTTTTTTTCGGATTATTGTTGTTTGTTTTTGGTTAGTTTCATTTACCAAACTCATCATGAAGCTTAGTTTAGTTCTTGTTTTCGTCGTTGGTTCTATTTTCGTGTCGCACTTCGGAACTTCTTCTAGTAAGTCAATGGCAGCGGTGCCAGATGTAAGTATACAATATAATAATATCAAAATAAAATAAAACTGTTAGCAAACTGCTTATCCACTAGATAGCCTGTGTAGGAGAATGTGTAAAAGTAAGTTGGCCTGACGTTTCGATCCTAGCAGGATCGTCTTCAAAGGCTAAAGGAAGATCCTAGCAGGATCGTAGCAGAAAGATCCTGCTAGGATTTCGATCCTAGCAGGATCTTCTTCAAAGGCATTTAGCCTTTGAAGAAGATCCTGCTAGGATCGAAACGTCAGGCCAACTTACTTTTACACAATAAAATAATATATACGTCATAACTCAGTTTAAAGATCATCAGTGTTGGCCGTAAATATGCTAGAACGTCTAATAACGGTCACTCATGTTCAAAACTTCAACAAAACGTTTCATGAACTGACCACCTTTCGATAATATGTTGCTCTCTTAAACATTTAATTGACTATAATAGAATCGAAATTGAAATATAAATTAGTATATGATATATTTTATCCTCAGAACATCGATGAAGTAGAAGCCATACAACCCATTTCAGTAGCTACTTCAACAGGTATGTTTAGCTTCTATTTAAAGGTGATTGGTCGTCTCCTCGCACAACGGGACTACCGTAACTTTATCATTTGTAACAGTCATTTATCAGCCATTTATAACTTCAGGCCATGTAACGTCAACATACTGTATCATTTGTTTTTCCAGGAAATGCAATAAGATATCGCCAGCTGTTTCACGATATAAGACTAAAAAAATATCAGTGGGTCAGGAATTACAAGACTCTGAAAGGGCTGATATGGGCCTTAAATGTATGAAATAAGTGGAACCCAAAATTCAAGCGTTTTTTGTCGTTGTAAGATTGGAGTTTTGAGCAATATGTTTACGCGTCTCCCCCTCCCCCACCTCCCCCCCCCCAGGTCTTCTGCCCCCACGAGATCCTAAGGAAATATGAAATGTAACCCCATTCTATGAATTATTGTAGGATCAATGTATGTCGCAGCTTCGTGTGGATCTTAAAGGCATTGAAGACTTACCCCAAACCGCGTGCCGCGCTCTGAAAAAGTTAACTTTCCGTTGCTTGCAAGTGAAGTTTTCTTCTTGTCGCTACAAAATGCAGACAGTAATGAGACGTGATACCTTGTTATCTTTTATCTAGACCTGAGATGTCCATCGCTGCTATATACACTGTGTTGTGGGTATTGACCGTAGCTGCATATATTGACTGTACACTAGTGTCTAATTACCGACGGTAGCAAGATGTGTGTTTATTTTCTGGGATCGATGGTGGTGGGTAACACTTATGTTACACCTCATTCGAAACTAGGTCAGATTACCGGCATGAGACGTTTATTTGTGCGCGAGTCTTCACACCCTTTAAGCAAGAATATATATATAAAAACCTTTGACATTAAATGGCCGTAATCATGTTGGCATTTCATAATTCCTATATTTTGGTTCAATCATTACAGATTATGGCTATTGTTACTCTTCTCGGTCTGAATATGGGAGAGATTGTCGAGAAATCTATGAGAAATGTGATAATTTCGACGGACGGTCTGGCACCTACTGGATACAACCAAGTGGTTCCCCAGAACCATTCCAAGTATATTGTAACAATTCCGTTGATGGAGGTAGCTGGACGGTACGTAGGTCTAATAATGTCAGTTTTATGTTATTATAAATGTAATAAAAAGGTACATTGCGTGTTGTATTGGTTAATATCATCAGGGGTGTAGCTACACTTTGATAATGATTTATATATCATTACCATTGAGGGGGGGGGGGGGACTGATACTTTTCTAAGGGGCAGTCATAATCTATTTTCTAAATTATTTTTTACAGACAATTTTATGTATTTCTGGGGTGGGGTGGGTAGGCTCTAGACAAATATTCGTGTGGGCTAGCCTACCTCCCCTCCGAGGGGCTACACCACTGAATTTGTATTTAAGTTAAAAATGTCAATTCTTAAGATACAATATGACATGCACTGTCCCTTCCTCACCACCGCCATGACCACCAGGGACGAGACACACTCAGACTTATTAGAGTAAATGATAGCGTCAACTAATTGGGGGATATTTTCTTGCAGATAGCGTAAATTATAAAGTTGAAGGTTGAAGGTTTCCACACAATCATATTTGAGGCCATTTCTGACGACTTTACAACTTAACCCCTGGTAAATGGTTACTTGCCAAACCCACACACCACAGTGTGTACAATTCAAACAATCCCTCCTGGGTTACTACAGTGCACCACATCTACGTACGTTCCCCTACAGGACTTTCCACTATAGGGTACAGCCACAAACCGGTGCACTCAACTATATTTAAAAGTTACCTCGCAAGTCCCTATTTACATACCTGGGTGAAGAGAGGCAATGAAGATAAAGTGCGTTGCCCAAGGACACAACGTAATGATCTGGCCAGGGCTCAAACATGCAGACCTTAGATCACATGTCCAGTATCTTAACCATTTGACCACAACGCTCTCTCCAAATTATACCTTCCAAACATTCGTGATACCTCTACTTATCACCATAATTTTTAACTTATTGCTTTTTGGTAGGTAATTCAGCGTCGATTGGATGGCTCGGTGGACTTTTATCGTACCTGGAGCGAATACAAGAAAGGGTTTGGCTTTCTGGAAAGAGAGTTTTGGCTTGGCAACGATAAATTATCCTTCCTGACCAATCAAAAGGACTACGAATTGCGCATTGACATGAATAACCACGAAGGTGTTTCATATTCTGTTAAATATAGTCTCTTTCGTGTTAGCGATGAATGGAGCAAGTACAAGTTGACCCTCGGTGATTATTCACCTGGGAGCACTGCAGGTAAATTAACGTAACAGCTAAGAAAAAAGTTAATCCTTCTAGATTCAGTTACATCATTCTGAACATGCCTGGAGCTAAAGGCATAAAGACCTATATACAAATGATGCCTAATAACCTTTTCAGCTAGAAATGTCCCTGAAACCTAATGGATTTTGAGTGATATAAACTCTGACATCTCACAATTATTGTATGTGTCATTGCGCAACGTAATCATGAAATTTGGTATACTGCATTATTAATTACCAGGCCAACTATGAGTTGGGGGCTAGGGTAGGGGGATGGGGTTGGGCACCTACAACTTAAAGGAGGGCAACAATATTTGTGTACACATGATGCAGGCAAGAGAGAGGAGAAGGAGGAACATTAGATAACATGAGGGCCAGAGATCTGTGCCACAGCCTACCTGCGGGCCTAATTTTGGCAACTTTTAGCCAGTAATTTGTTATTTGGATAATTGGCAAGAAGCTAATACGGAAGTTGTTACATGACGGCTCTCTGGTTTGATATAATCCTGTACACCGTGAGGATAAGACAAAGTGACCAACCCTAGATCTTAACAAAGGGTATATAGTCCGTATGAGCTGTACTGTGTCTCTAATTAATATGTTTCTGATCAATCAATTAAGCATCTTCTCTGTGTTTGGCTTGGTTTTAGATTTGTGATAATAATTAATGCAAATTCACAAAGCTTAATTTGTCATAATTATAAAAAAGCAGAATTTTTCGTATTTCGCGAATACGAAGCACAATAGCGGTGTAAGTACAGTTGCATGGAATTTCAGATCAAAGGAATGAAGCATTTATGATGTATTACTCTATATTCCCCTCATTCTTATGAATAGCCATTTAATGTTTAATAAAAATGATAACACCAAACACACACACCTTACCCTCACCCCCTTTTTCTTGTAGAACGTGACTCTTTGTCGTATCACAAGAACATGGCATTCAGTACCTACGACCGAGACAACGATCTCAACGGAGGTAACTGCCCAGTCTTACACGGTAGTGCTTGGTGGTACAATTCCTGTGATTATTCTGATCTCAACGCTGACTATTTCGCTACCGATGGAGAGGATGCTAGCATCGAATGGACGGGCCTACCTGGGGGAAGTTACAACCTCAAGTTTGTAGAAATGAAAGTGAGATCTCTGTAGGTAATAGCCTACAGCAACGTGTCGATTAGTGATTGGTCAGCAGCGACTAAACTACACGCGTAGCATATTTAGTAGGACTAATAAGTCAGTTTACAAGTCTATATACATCACTCGTTTCATGACGTCATTAATCAAATAAATAACGACAGTCCCAAAGTGAGCATAATTGTGGAAAACTATAGGCACATTGAAAGACTAAGAACCTAAGCAACTTAACGCATTATCATTTTAAATTTATCACTCTAGTCAGATCTGATATTTGGAGTCTTGTTATGTATTGCACTCCACCGTGAACCTTCATAGATAACGCATTACCATATAAATTTAGGCGTATCGATCACTATACTTTTATTAACGTATTTTCATCATCACAAATTTACAAAAAATGTAGCTCCAAAAATATGCACATTACTTGTTAATTACTTGTTAGTTACCTTAACACTCTCAAATCGTATCCAGTAACATGATTTGCTCATTTCTACATTACGTAGTGAATACCGTTTTTACTCGCATTTCGCGTAACATTTCTGTTTTCTCTCAGCGCTAGAAAAAAAAAAAGATTTACATTAAGAGCAGCTAAACCTAATAGTACAACAATGCAGGTATAACTAGCCTGGCTTAAAAATAAAGTTTAATTTTTACAATATTGTTAGTCGAAATGTATTTTGTATTTCTGATTTTTTATTTTTTATTAATTAATTAAAAGTAATACCACAAAAATGTCTGGTCGATTAAATGTTGAGACTCGAATTTTATATATTTTTTGTAAACTTTTCTGCTCATATTTATGTGAGTGCTCTTCCCGTAAGCAATAAATAAAACGTATTTCTCGATATGTTCCAGGGTCTTTATCTTTGGTCTGCTGTGGTAATATAACACATGTCCTTAAAAGGAAACTTTATTTTAGACATTACGAAAGAAGAACCATATGGTCCAAGCATCCTGGTGAAATTTGCTTGATAATTCTATGCATCGTTTTGCAATAAAAACATCTGAAGTTGACATGTTTTGAATCACAAAGGTAGACTTGAAGCAAGCAGGTATGATGTCATTAATCTTATACAATTTGCGACAATTGTGAATATTTCAACTATTAGCATCTCGAAAAGATAAAGTATATAGAAATGAATTATCACCACGATGCTTTGTGAAAAATATAATTTAACTCAGTCTGCATGGACTTTTTTGTTAATCCTTTCAAAAATTTCTCCCTTTTAACTTTCTTAGGACTTCACATCTACCAGCAAACTGTTATAGATATTCTCCATACCCAGACTATATATTTGTATTGCTGACGAAAAGAAATCTACAAAACGCGGTAACTAAATTGTAATCACACTGTCTGTGTTATCGTGGTCGTGTGATTGAGTGGCATAATTTGGGCAGACGACGAATTTGCTCTTGTGGTTTATATGTTGTTAATGGAGATTGATACCATGTGTTATTTAGTAATGTACTCGCCGCTAAACTTCTCTGAACTAGAAGGGTTGATGCCCACGTCAGCGGAGCCTAGCCTGCGCTGTTATTAGCGGGATCAAC